>SJYA01003599.1:0-11447 GCA_006410615.1 Neotragus moschatus | reverse complement strand
TTCTTATACTAGTAGTTCATCATATAATGATTAGATACATAAGCTATATATATATATATATATATATATATATATATATACATATAAAATAAATACTTTGTGTTTGGTTTGTCTTTGAAAATTAATCCTAAATTTTTAAATAAATGTTTTCAATATCAATGTATCAGCCTTTTTCCTTTATGGTAAACTTTTTTGGTGCAAATAATAATGCTAAATAACTTGTTCTTAATCTAGGATCTGAAGTTATACATTCTAGAAAGTTACTGATTTACGTATCCTGTAGACATATAGACTACACATTAAACTGACTTTACCTCATAGTGTGAGGTGTATGATATAGGTAATTTGCATTACCATTATGAATTTTTTGAGTTGACCTAGTATATAATACTCTTTCTTGTCTCTCTAACCTATTTTATAATTTATTTTTCTTTAATCCAATACCACGGATCTTAATTACCTCATATTTTAAAGAACTGTTGAAAACATTTGGATGTTTTTTTCCTCAGTTACTTATTACCAAATTTAGGTTGTATTATTGCTATTTGTTTTATGTTGTATTTCTCAGTGTTATTTTATGAGACCAATATGATTTACATTTTTCATATATTTATGGTTTTTCTAATGTTTATTTATTTTTTGTGCTTTCTTTGAAATGTACTAGGTAAAGTTCTTCTGACTGAATAAAGTTTTATCAATATTTCCTTAGTGTAGGTTTGTTGTTGACACATTTTCTCATTTCAAAATTTTTTTAATTGGATTATTAAGAATTAATTTTCTCTGTGAGGAATTCTATGTAGACCAGATGATTTCTTTTAGGACTCAGATACATTTATATTTTTCTGACTTAAATTAGTTAATTTTAGAAATAGCCTGCTGTTCTTATGTTTATCTTTGGATTAAAATCTGTTACCCTTTAAGTGTCTTCTGCTGTGTAAAATACTGTTTTGTTTTGTTTTCTTAATCAGATATGATTCTATGTATATCTATATCTATAATGTACGTATCAGTTTGATTTTCTTAGAATTTGCCCTGATGAGACTTCATGGTATGTTGAATCTGTGGCTTACGAATTTGCATCAATTTTGGAATATTAGCTACTACATATTGCTTCTGTTCAATGCTGTTGTGAAGCCGCTTAATAATGGCCTCTAAGCACCTGTACAAATCTGGGAATTTTGTGACCTGATAGTGTTTTGTTAACCATGGTGGGAACACTAGAATGATGAACTTAGCAAGTACTGGAAAATCAGGACATTTTCATATGTTTCCCTGAATTTTACCAGCAAACTACTGCTTCCACCCCATTAGCTTTTTTACTTCAGTTCTAATGACATGTTAATGCTTTTTGCAATCTACTTATATTCTTTAATTTTAATCTAGACACTTTGTTCTGGCTTACCTTCTAGTTATCTCTTTTAATCTTCATCTAATCTGTAGTTAGACTAGTTTTGGTGCTCTGGATTTCTATTATTTTATGACTTTTGATGATGCTTTTTTAATACAGTCTTTTTATAACAAATATTTGTAAAATATTTGAGGCTGTGATGATCATAGCATCATCATATCTTCTTGAATAATTTGATTTTGTTTTGTATCATAGTTATGATGACTAGCAATGGAAAGTCTTGATACTAACAATAAGTTTAATTTTTTAAAGCTGATTTTATGAGGGTATTTTTTTCTCTTTCAGCTTTATTAATACTCCTGAAGTGTAGATAGCATCCTGAATCAGACTCTGAATTCTCATTTTGGAAAGAATAGTTCCTAAGACTAAGGCAATGCCCACTCATTATGAAATGACAGATAATTAGGTCAAACAACAGAATAAAATCATAACACATTGTAATGATTTTCCCAATCTCTCTTATGCATTGTTTACATATGGCCTATCACTTAGTTATCCAAATTGTTCTGAGTTCATTATTTGGTGAATTATTGCGCTACTTTTTTTTTTTTTTCCTTCAAAATCAGAGTTGGTCGGAATAGCCTGGTACTTAATTGTTAGAAGCCAATTTCTTAAAGTGAAGCATAGTAGACTTAAGATATTGCAATATAATATTTGTTTCAATTACATATTGCAGGGATTCAATATTTTATAGACTGTGCTTCACACAGTGGTATTAAAAAATATTGATCATATTCCTCGTGTCATAAATTACATCCTTATAATTAACATTGTATACCTAGTAGTATTTACCTCTTAACTTCCTTGACCCATTTTGCCAATTTCCCTCTGGTAACCAATAATTATTCTATATATCTATGAGTCTGTTTACATTCTATTTATTTATTCTTTTATGTGTTAATTCCACTTATAAGTGAAAATACCCATTATTTCTTTTTCTCTACCTGACTTATTTCTTAATACCCTTCACATTCATCCATTTTCACAAATGGCAATATTTCATTATTCCTATGGTTAAGTGGCTTCCCTTGTAGCTCAGTTGGTAAAGAATCTGCCTGCAATGCAGGAGACACAGGTTTGATTCCTGGGTTGGGAAGATATGCTGGAGAAGGAAATGGCAACCCATTCCAGTGTTCTTGCCTGGAGAATCCCATGGACAAAGGAACCTGGAGGGCTACAGTCCATGGAGTTGCAAGAATCAGACACAACTTAGCAACTAAACCACCACCACCGCTATACTTGAGTAGTATTCCATTATATTTTTCTCACATTTTCTTTATCCATTTGTATACTCATGGAGCACTTAGGTTGCTTTCCTGCCTTGGCTATTTTAAAAATGTTGCTGTAAAAAATGGAGTGCATATATTTTTCAAATTAGAATTTATACTATGTTAAGATGAATACCCAGGAGATGAATTGCTGATCTGTATGGTTGTAATGCTGGATATCTATTATCATTTTTTTTTCCAGAAACCTCCATACTTTTTTCCCCAATGGCTGTGGCAATTTACATTCTGACTAAACTACATCAGGCATCTCTTTTCTCCAAATCCTAACAACTGTTATTTCTTGTACTATTGACAGTAGCCATTCCAGGTAGTGCTAGTGTTAAAGAACATGCCTGCCAATGCGGGAGATGAAAGAGATGTGGGTTTGATCCCTGGATTGGAAAGATCCCCTGGAGGACACAGCAACCCACTCCAGTATTCTTGCCTGGAGAATCCCTGTACAGAGGAGTCTGGCAAACTATAGTCCATGGGGTTGCAGTGAGTCCAACATGACTGAAGCGAATTAGCACACAGCATGCATGCTGACAAGTGTGAGATGATAACTCCTTGAGGTTTTGATTTGCATTTCCCTGTTGACAATTGATGTTGAGAAACTTTTCATGTGCCTGTTGGCCATCTGTATGTCTTCTTTGGAAACATATATATTCAAGCCCTCTGTTTATTTTTTAATGGAGTTCAATTTTTAATACTGAGTGAGATCTTTATATATTTTGAATTTTAACCCTTTCCTGAACATATTGTTTGCAAATATCTCTTCTTATTAAGTAGTTTGCATTTCTTTTGTTGATAATTCCCCACTCTATGTAAAAACTTTTAAGATTAAGATTATATTTTTTGTTTATTTTTATTTTGCTTATTTTTGTTTTATTTTGTTTATTTTCCTTCATTTTTTTATTGCTATTAAAAATTGTTTATGTTTGCTTTTGTTTCCCTTGCCTGAAGAGACAGATAAAAAATATTGCTAAAATTGATGTCAAAGAGTGTACTCTCTGTACTTTCTAACAGGGTTTTTAAGATATTAGGTTTTCAATTTAAGTCTTTAATTCATATTGAGTTAATTTTTAAATATGTATTAATAAATTAATGTGGCTTTACTTTTACATCTGGTTGCCCAGTTTTCCCAACACTACTTATGAAAGAGATTGCCTTTTTCTTATTGGAAATTCTTACTTCCTTCATCATAGGTTAGTTGAACATATGTATATCAATTTATTTCTGCATCCTCTATTCTGTTTCCTTGACCTATGCATCTGTTATTGTGCCAGTACCATATTGTTTTGATTACCATAGACTCCTATCACAGTTTGAGATCAGGGAAAGTAAGTATCTCTAGTTTGGCTTTTTTTCTTTTTCTTCTTTTTTTATTTTTTTCCAAGATTGTTTTGTCTATCTGGGGTCTTTTTTGGTTCCATACAAATTTTACTTATTCTAGTTCTGTAAAAAATGTCTTGGGTATTTAATAGGGATTTAACAGGGGTTGCATAAAATCTGTAGATTACTTGGAACAGTATGGGTAATTTAATCATATAAATTCTTCTAGTACATGAATATGAGTTATTTTTTCATTTATTTGTATTATTTTCTATATTCTTGCATGGCATTAGTTTTCAGAGTGTAGGTCTTTCACATACTTATATAAATTTGTTCCTAAGTATTTTGTTCTGTTTGATGTAATTATAAATGGAATTATTTTCTTGATTTCTCCTTTAATTAATGTATAAAAAGCAACATATTTGCATATTATTTTTGTATCCTGTGACATTGAATTTATTAGTTATAATGTTTTTTAGGTAGATTCTTTAAGTTTTTCTATGTATACTATATATCATTTGCAAATGCTGACTATTTTATTTCTTCTTTCCAATTTACATGTCTTGTATTTGTTTACCAAGTTTGACTGCAGTGACTATGAATATCAATATTATGCAAAAGGTAAGTGGTGAGAGTGGACACCCTTTTTTGTTCCTGCATTAGGGGAAAAGTTTTCAGGTTTTCATCTTTGAGACTAATGTTGCATGTGAGCTTGTCATAAATTGACTTTGCTATGTTGATATATGTTCCCTCTACACTGAATTTTGAGGTTTTTTTTTTTTTCAACATGATTGGATCTTTCATCTTGTCAAATGCTCTTTCAACATCTATTGAGATGATTATGTGATTTTTTTTATTCTTCATTTTTAATGTGGTATGTAATATTTGATTTATTTATGGATATAGATCCATCCTTTCATCTCTGGAATAAACCCCCTTTAATTATGATGTATGGTCCTTTTATGTATTGCTGAATTCACTTTGCCAATACTTTTTAAGGATTTCTGCATCTATGTTCATAAGAGATGTAACTTTCATTTATTTGTGTGTGTGTTTTGTCTAGTTTTGCTAAAAGGGTGATTGTAATAAAATGAGTTTAGATGTGTCCCTTTCTTTTTTATTTTTTGAAAATGTAGATAAAATTGCCCTGAAGGCCATCTGGTTCTGGGCATTTCTTTCTTGGAAGTTCTTAGATTACTGTTTCAATTTCAGTACTTGTAATTGTTCTGTTCATATTATCTATTTCATCTTGATTCAATTTTGAAGGATTATAACCTTCTAAAAAGCAATCCCTTTTCCTAGGTTGACCATTCATTGGTATAAAACTGTTCAGAGAACTCTCTTATAATTCTTTATCTGTCTAGTGTTGGTTGTAACTTCTGTTGCATTCCTAATTTTATTTAGGTGTTCTCTCTTTCTTTTTTTCCTAAAAAGTCTGCTTAAAGAATTAACAGCTTTTTTATATTTTCAAAAAGTAGAACTTAACTTCATTAGCATTTTCTTTTTCCCTGTCTCTATTTTCTTTATTTCTGCTCTGATTTTATTATTTCCTCCCTTCCATTGGGCTTTATTTGCTCTTTTCTCTAATTTCTCTATTTATATATTTGTGTTGTTTGCTTGAGATATTTCAAGTTTCTTGAAGTAGGCCTGTATGCTATAAAATTTCTTCCTAGAATTGGTTTTGCTGTATACTATAGATTTTGCAAGGTATATTTCTATTTTTATTCATCTTGAAATAATTTCTGGTTTCTACTTTGATTTCTTTATTGATCCTTTGATTCTTTAGTTGTATATTCTATAGTCGTCAAATGTTTGTGTTGTTCTTATTGAAATTGAATTCTAGTTTCAAATCATTGTGATCAGAGAACATGCTGGATATAACCTCAGTCTTTTTAAATTTGTTGAAAAATTAATGGCCTTGTATGTGATCTGTCCTGGAGAATGTTACATGTGCCCTTGAAAAAAAGTGCATTTTATTGATTTTGGATGCAATGTTCTGTAGATATCTGTTAAGTTCTTCTCATCCAATGTGTCACTTAAAACTTCTGTTTCCTTATTGATTTTATACCTGATGAGGTGTCCACTGATGCCAGTGTTGTGTTAATGTTCCTTACTAGTTTTTGTATTGCTGTTAATTCTCCCATTATGTCTTTTAATATATAGATTATATTTAGGTGCTCCTAAATTTACAAGTTTTTATACAATGTCATTCTTTGCCTTTTCTTAGTGATTTTAAATTTGTTTTGTCTGTTATGACTATTGCTACATCAAATTTCCTTTTGTTTACATGTAGTAGAATATATTTTTTCATTCCTTAACTTTCAGTATACTTAGTGCTGAAGAGAATCTCATAGGCAGTGTATTGTTGGGTCTTATTATATTTTAAAATCTGATTTTCCATTCTAAATTATTTGATTGAGCTTTTAGTCCATCTGGTCTTCCCAGGTGGCACAACTGGTAGAATCTACCTGCCAGTGCAGGAGATACAATAGATCTAAGTTCTATCCCTGGGTCCTCTGGAGAAGAGAATGGCAACACCCTCTAGTATTCTTGCCTTTAGAATCCCATTGACAAAGGAAGCTGGAAGGCTACAGTCTTTGGGGTTGCAAAGAATCAGGCATGATTGAGTGACTGAGCACACACACATAGTCCATTTACATTTAAAGTGATCATCGAAAATTATCTACTTATTGCCATTTTGTTACTTGTTCTCTGGTTGGTTTTGTAATTTTTTTTTTTTTTAATTTTTTTCTGGAATTTTAACAAGGTCTTTTATTTGTAACATATTCCTGTGTCTCCTCGTGTTGTTGAATTTATCTTTTTGTCTCATTGAAATTATAAAGTTAACTAACCCAGTTATGAAAGTGTGTTTTTCTGTAGGAGTATCTCTATACAGTCTACATATATCCAGTGGTTTTAGTAGGAAAACTGAACCTGTAATGATCACTACTCCTTTCTCTACTGGCAAGCTCTGGTGGCAATTGCCTTTCGGGGGCATATGATTGGAGTCAAAGAGACTAGAGCTGAAGCTCAATGTGAGCTTGGGTTTCTCTCAGACTCAGTGGCAGTGATTGCCCTGATAGCAAGCTTGGGGATCAAAGTCCTGGAGCAAAGCCCTAAATCAGCTAGCTTTCTTCCAAGGACAACAGTAGTTTCCAGTTTAATTAAGACTGAGACTGGACTGTGAAGGGCTAAAGCCTTATTTTTGAGCTAGCTCCACTTTTCTATGACATGATGGCCTCTTCTGAGAGCAGTGCTAGGGTAAGACAGCCTGGGACAAGATCCAAAATTTTAAGTATGGTAAAAAAGATCAAGGTTCTTTTTAGTATATTTTTCTAAAATAAATTTTAGAAAACACATGATGGTATACAAAAGATTTTTGTTGGGATGTAAGTTTCTGGAATGGCAGGATAAGTATTCCCCAAATTTTTTAATGTTTTGTAAGAACTGTAAGAACACCATTAAAATTGTGGAAACAACTGTTATATAATTCTGGGAATTATCAATGTCTTGCAAAAACTGAATATTCACCTATTCAAGAAAAATAATGGAACATTGGTAAAAGTTTATATTTTTGGTGTATCTAATTTGTTCTATTGAAAACTAGTACTCTTATAACTATGGAATTTTTGATACTGGCAGCTAGCAGCCACTGCAGCAGATATAACATGTTTGTAGCTACCAAAAAAATTCCATGCTTAGTCAATTTTCACCATTTTACTTGATCAACAGCAACCTACATTTCTCAGGGCCTCCTTTTAATTGGTCAAACTCAGAGCTCACTCAGTGTGACTGCCTTATCTCCAGGATGTTTATTGAAAACAATTGGTTTCAATTGTGAAATATAACAGCTGCTTATATAGTGAAGGAATTTGGGACAAATAACATAATTTAAAAAAAAAAAACGAGGAAAATATGAGGCATGAGGAACCTACAGGGGGCTTTAAAAATACTTTAATATATTCCTGGTAAACTCAAAAGTCACTTACATGTGGGTTGTGTGTGTTGCTGAGAAAGATCTGAAAAAGATCTGTCCTTTGAACTCCATGTAACCATGAATTTCTGTGAAGACAGGGAGTGAAATTTAAGTCAGGGTCCCACTATGAGATAATTATAGATGTGCTTCAAAATATATACACAACCCCTTGATGAAGATTAGGAGACTTATTGATCCAAAGCCCTCAAATAAATCTCTTTCCAATTGTTTACTGTTCACCAAGTTAACTAAACAGACCTGTGTCCACATATAACAAAAAATATAGAGTAAACAAAATTACAGAAGGACAATAACTAAACAGACACTAACAATGCCAAAAATAAATAAACTCTAGCAAAAATCCCAGAGAGAAAGGGAAAATAAGATTTTCAAAGCTTTCACATTGTATGTAAAAATAATTATTTTAATTAAAAGTTATGATGTATGCAAAGGAACATTAAAGTACTGCTCATATATAGGAAAAACAGAACTAAATAAAAACTGTCACTGAAGTAGCTGAGATATTGGATTTATTAAACAGAATTTTTAACAGCTATTATAAATAATTGTAAAGGTTTTTGGTTTGATGTGTTTATTTAATCATGTATAATGGATGAACGGAAAGTATTAATATAATGTCTCACCAAATATGGAAAATCAACAAAGACCTAGAATATATAGAATTATATACATATATACATATATATATAGCTAAAGATATCCCCTGCCAATGCAGGAAATATAAGAGATGAAGATTTGATCCCAGGATCAGCAAGATCCTCTGGAGGACGGCATGACAACCCACTCCAGTATTCTTGTCTAGAGAATCACATGGATAGAGGAGCTTGGAAAACTCTAGTCCATAGGTTCACAGAGTTGGACCCTACTGAAGGAATTTAACACACACACACACACGTATGTGTGTGTGTGTGTGTATATATATATATATATACACCGTAGAATTCACTAAAACCTAATTTTCAAAAATATATTTGGGATTTAATACATTTGCAAGTTTAAAAATATGGGAATATGTTGCTATTAGACTTGCCTTCCAAGAAATACTGTGATTCTTTAGGCTAAAGACAATCTTGAATTCACAGAGGAAGAAAAAAAAAATCAACATATATATAGAGAGAATCAAATGAGTGGATTTAACAGACACTATAATTCTGAAGCTTCTTTTTATGCATACCTTTCTAAAGCTAACACTTTGTGAAGCATAAAATTTAAAACTATTCCAATGAACATTTTTTCTGCTGTTCAGTCATTCAGTCATGTTTGACTCTTTGCCACCCCATGGACTGCAGCATGTCAGCCTACCCTGCCCTTCACAGTCTCCTAGAGCTTGCTCAAAGTCATGTCCATTGAGTCGGTAATGCCGTTCAACCATCTCACCCTCTGCCTTCCCCCTTCTCCTCCTGCTTTCTATGTTTCTCAGCATCAGGGCCATTTCTAATTAGTCACCTCTTCCCATCATGTGGCCAAAGTATTCGAGTTTCAGCTTCAGCATCAGTCCTTCCAATGAACATTCAGGACTGATTTCCTTTAGGATGGACGGGTTGGATGTTCTTGCAGTCCAAGGGTCTATCAAGAGTCTTATCCAACATCACATTTCAAAAGCATCAGTTCTTCAGCTTTCAGCCTTCTTTATGGTCCAACTCTTATAAGAGATGACTGTATGGCCCATCCATAAAAGACTACTGGAAAAATCATGGATTTAACTGGCACTGGCCTTTGTCAGAAAAGTGATGTCTCTGCTTTTTAATACACTGTGTAAGTTAGTCATAACTTTCCTTCCAAGGAGCAAGTGTCTTTTAATTCCATGGCTGCAGTCACCATCTGCAGTGACTTTGGAGCCTCCCGACCCCATGCCCCCAAAAAGATAAAGTCTGCCACTGTTTCCATTGTTTCCCCATCTATTTCCCAAGAAGTGATGAGACCAGATGCAATTATCTTAGTTTTTTTTTTTTTTTTAATGTTGAGCTTTAAGCCAGGTTTTTCACTCTCCTCTTTGACTTTCATCAAGGGGCTCTTTATTTCCTCTTTGCTTTCTGCCATAAGGGTGTTTTCATCTGCATATATGAGGTTATTGATATTTTTCCTGGTAATCTTGATTCCAGCTTGTGATTCTTCCAACTCAGCATTTAGTATGATGTAATTTTGCATGATGTACTCTGCATATAAGTTAAGTAAGCAGGGCGTACTCCTTTCTGAATTTTGAACCAGTCTGTAGTTCCATGTCCAATTCTAACTGTTGCTTCTTGACTTGCATACAGATTTATCAGATGGCAAGTCAGGTAGTCTGGTATTCCTGTCTTTTTTAAGAATTTTCCACAATTTGTTGTAATGCACACTGTCAAAAGGTTTTAGTGCAGTCATGTTTTTCTGGATCTAAATGGATATAATGGGGTGAAATTTCTTGTAACATTGCTCTCAGAATTTCCATGCATATTAATGTAAAATACATGCTATGTTTACTGGGTAGTCTATGCACACACAGATAAGTGTAAATATATATGAGTGAATATGTGTAATTTTTTCAGGTAAACTCTTCAAGAAACATATAGCCTTAAGTTTACATTATAGAGTCTGTTTTGTTTTGGGCTGTATACCCCAAACCTAGGAATGATGTCCAGTACATAGAACTTGCTTAGTGAAACCCATGGACGGAGGAGCCTGATAGGCTGCAGTTCATGGGGTCGCTAGAGTCGGACGCGATTGAGCGACTTCACTTTCACTTTTTACTTTCATGCACTGGAGAAGGAAATGGCAACTCACTCCAGTGTTCTTGCTTAGAGAATCCCAGGGACGGGGAAGACTGGTGGGCTGCCACCTATGGAGTCGCACAGAGTCAGACACGACTGAAGCGACTTAGCAGCAGCATCAGTGAATATTTGGTGAATTAGTAATACAAGAGTTCACATTTTATTAATTGTATATTCCATGGATATTAATATTAATAAGCATCCCCAGGTCTACTTGGAGATAGTTATTCTTCCAAGTCTTAGTTCAGGGAGAGGAGTGTTCCTCATAAATAAGTCTTTAAGTAGCAGTTAGTCCTATAATCAATAAATGTTAGTGAGCTTAAGAACTTAAAATGAAAAAAAAAAAAAAGAACTTAAAATGAGCAGCAAAATAATTTCTTGATACCTGTTGTATTGTTCATAGAGTACATTGAGTCAGCAAGAGTTTACTAAGACTTGTAAGCCTTCTGCCAAGTACTTCCCTCACACTTTACCAGTGACCTTTTGAGTGGAGTGCATGTGAAGGTTCTGACATACAACGAAGGCAAATTGGTTCAGGCTGGGTCACAAGATATGCTGTATGGTATTTGTATTTAGTTAATACATAATAGAAAGGTCGACTTAAGTCCACATTTAGATGTTTTATTCTGTCTGGGGAGGCCTTACAAATAGCTGTGAAAAAAAGAGAAGCAAAAAGCAAAGGAGAAAAGGAAAGA
>SJYA01003598.1:0-64665 GCA_006410615.1 Neotragus moschatus | reverse complement strand
TATATATATATATATATATATATATATATATATATGTCTTTTTTAATCCATTCACCTATTGATGGGCACTTAGGTTGATTGCATATCTTGGTTATTGTAAATAATGCTGCAAAGAATATATATATATATATATATATATAATCTGATTTAGTGGTTTTTTCCCATGCAAACACCTCAAAGTGGAATTGCTTGATCATAAGGGAAATAGATGGGGAAACAGTGGAAACAGTGTCAGACTTTATTTTTCTGGGCCCCCAAATCACTGCAGGTGGTGACTGCAGCCATGAAATTAAAAGACACTTACTCCTTGGAAGGAAAGTTAGGACCAACCTAGATAGCATATTCAAAAGCAGAGATATACCTGCTTTTCAAAAGCATCAGATATACCCTGATGCTGGGAAAGATTGGGGGCAGGAGGAGAAGGGGACGACAGAGGATGAGATGGCTGGATGGCGTCACCGACTTGATGGATGTGAGTTTGGGTGAACTCCAGGAGTTGGTGAAGGACAGGGAGGCCTGGCGTGCTGCAGTTCATGGGGTCACAGAGTCGGACATGACTGAGCGACTGAACTGAGCTGAAGGTAGGTCTACTTTAAGTTTCTCGAGGAACCCTTGTATGTTAGCCACAGTGGCTGTACCAATTTACATTCCTACCAACAGTGTATGAGAACTCCCTTTTCTCCACATCCTTGCCAGTGTTTGATATTTCTTATCTTTTTGATTATAGCCGTTCTGAACAGGTGTGAAGTAACTGTCTCCTTGTGGTTTTGATTTGTGTTTCTCTGATAATTGGCGACACTGAGCATCCTTTCATGTGCCCGTTGGCCATGTATATGTCTTTGGAAAAATGTCTCTAAGTGGCCAGAACGGGGATCTTTGTCTTATTACTGACTTTAAAGAAAATCCTTCCCACTTTCCACTGTTGAGTATGAGCTGACTGTAGGTTTGTCATTTGTGGCCTTAATTATGTTGAGATATGTTTCGTCTATACCTATTTTGTTGAGGGTTTTTTTTAAGTCATAAATAGTTGTTGAATTTTGCAGAAGCTTTTTCTGTGTCTATTGAGATCATCATATGTAATTTATTCTTCAGTTTGTTCATGTGGTGTATCACATCAATTGATTTGTGGATGTTGGACCATCTTTGAGCCCTGCGATGAATCCCATCTGATCATGGTGTATAACCCTTTCATCCTACCGTCGAATTTGTTCTGCTAACATTTTGTTGAGGATGTTTACATCTATGTTCATCAGTGATACTGGCTTGAACTTTTCTTTTTTGGTGGCATCTTGATTTGCTTTTGGTATCAGGGCAATGATAGCCCCATAGAATGTGTTGGGAGCATTCTGTCCTCTTCAGCCTTTTATGGTTTGGGAAGGATGGTGTTCTCTCTCGGTTTGGTGAAACCAACACATCCTGAACACTTTTGTTGAGTGGAAGGTTTTATTTTGTTTCTTTCCCACTGATTCAGTTTCATTACTGATAATCTGTTCATGTTTTGTTCCTTCCTGATTCAGTATTGAGAGACTGTATATTTCCAGGAGTTTATTCATTTCTTCCAGGTTATCCAATATATTGGTGTATAATTCTTTTGCCAACAAAGGTCCATCTGGTCAAAGTTATGGGTTTTCCAGTAGTCATTATGGATGTGAGAGTTGGACTATAATGAAAGCTGAGCACTGAAGAATTGATACTTTTGGACTGTGGTGTTGCAGAAGACTCTTGAGAGTCCCTTGGACAGCAAGGAGATCCAACCAGTCGATCCTAAACGATGTCAGTCTGAATATTCATTGGAAGGACTGATGCTGAAGCTGAGACTCCAATACTTTGGCCACCTGATGTGAAGAACTGATTGATTGGAAAGACCCTGATGCTGGGAAATATTGAAGGTGGGAGGAAAAGAGGACGACAGAGGATGAGATGGTTGGATGGCATCACCGACTCAATGGACATGAGTTTGAGTAAGCTCTGAGAGTTGGTGATGGACAGGGAGACCTGGCGTGCTGCAGTCCATGGGGTCACAAAGAATTGGACACAACAGAGTGACTGAACTGAACTGAACTGCTCATAACTGTCTCTTACAATCCTTTATCGGAGAAGGCGATGGCACCCCACTCCAGTACTCTTGCCTGGAGAATCCCATGGATGGAGGAGCCTGGTGGGCAGCAGTCCATGGGGTCGCTAAGAGTCGGACACGACTGAGCGACTTCACTTTTACCTTTCACTTTCATGCACTGGAGGAGGAAATGGCAACCCACTCCAGTGTTTGTGCCTGGAGAATTTTTATTTCCTCCGACATCTTCAGTGACTCACTGGTTGTTTAGGAGCATCTTGCTTGCACTCCATCCGCGCACTCGTGTTTTTTGCAGTTTTTTTTGCTTCTTAGCGTGCATTTCTAGCTTCAGATCATTGTGGCTGGAAAAGATGCTTGATATAACTTTAGTTTTCTTGAATTCACTGAGACGTATGCTGCGCCTCGCCTGGGGTCTGTCCTGAAGAGTGCTCCTGTGCACTTGAGGAGAATGTGTGTTCTGCTGCTGTTGGCTGGGAAGCTCTCCATGCACTTGTTAGGCCCATCTGACCAGACATGGCATCTAAGGCCTGTTTCCCCTGCTGACTTTCTCTGGGTCATCTGTCCAGTGAGGTGAGTGGGTGTTAGAGTCCCCACTATTGTTGTGTTACGTCAATTTCTACCTTTTTGTGCGGTGATATTTGCTTTATGTATATAGTTGTTCCTATGTTGGGTGCACATATATTTATAGTTGTTATCTTCTCATTGAATTGATCCCTCTATCGTTATGTGATGTCCCTCTTTGTATCTTGCAACAGTCTTTTGTTTTAAAGTCTGTTTAGTCTGATATGACTATTGCATAAAACTATTATCAGGGAGAATTTTTTTTACCTGGCCAATATTCTTTACTTAGTTCCAACGATTATCTGCAACTTCTTTTGCTTTATTTGCTGTTGGATTAAAAATAATAATGTTTGCAACTGCAAGATAAAATGTGTTAGCTATGTTTCTTGAATCTGAGCAATTCTTAAGCCCTTCAAAATGCTTGAAGACTCCCATTACTCACTTAGTTTGACTTTTGTTATAATATTTCTTCAATCTCTATAATTTAAATAGTAGGTATAAATGCCTATACTTATATCAGCCATACAACTGTAAAACTAAAATGGATTTTAAATTAAATACAAACAAAATTTCAGATCCAATATAATTCCAGTTGCAATATAAATTTAATGTGACAGGTAAGATTGTTTTCTTGAAACACAATTGGGGAAGGACAGAAGGTCAGCCCGCCTCATGATCCTGTATTACTTGTCCACAGTGCCTGTAATCGCATATTAGAGAGTAATTCAACTAACATTCAAATATCCCAGGAGGGGTGATACTTTAATTCATGTTCATCAATCAATGTCTCTGCTCCCAAGTTCTGAGAAAACGCAAGGCTCTCTGGTTCCACAGCTGTTTCATCCTGATTTCACCGTAAGAAGAATGTTTTTAAACTCTTAAGTTTAAAATAATACGCAAGCCAGTGTATGGTAAACCAGACGGAACCACTGGGGGCCCTGCGTGTGGTAAGCAGCTCTGGTCACTGGGCAGTTTGGAGCTTGGCCTTTCATCAGCCTGGGCTCGTCTGGAGGCGGCTGCTGGACGAACAGCGGAGCGGCTCTGTGCGGCCGTTTCGGAACAAAGCCGTGTCCCCTGCTGACGTGGTGCCACGTGCAACACGGGCACCTCCGGTAGCTGTGCACGGCCGAGCCAGCGTGTGACACCCCCACGTGACAGAGCACACACTCGTTACATTCACCACACTCACTGCACTCGAGGAGCTTGAGGGGTTCTAGCTGGCCTTTAAAATGATGACTGCCCTCCTCGGACAACTTGCGGTCAAACTGTAATGCTTTATACCTGGGCATAAAGCAAGGGAAGAGATGGGGATTTTAAGAAACAAACAAATATAACTTCTGGTTATTTTGAAACTTTGAGTAGAAACCTAACCAAAATCAGCAGCGAGGTATTAAAATTATGACACGATTTTAGCTACGTTCTTTTTATGGAAGAACGAAGACTCAAACTGCTGTGAAAGCGTCATCAGACATGTGGACCCCCTCTGATCACAGGCTTAGAAAGCATAAGCTGCAGTTTCGTGCCGTCACACATCTCCAGTGATTTAACCTGACAGCTGCGGCGTTTTGTTGTTGTTGACGTTCAAGCTACTACACAGGTTTAATTGAAGCACAACTTGACTTTGCAATTAGAAGAGTTTATTTTTCAACTTAAAAAGTTTCCACAAGCTGCAATTGCTTATTTTTGTAAGTTTGAGGATTCTTGATACTATATAAGCTGAATAAACTTGCATAAAAATGAGTGATAAGGCAAATACGCATAATTAACAACCCTAATTAAAAGTTTGCTTTCATAAAAGTATCTCAACTTTCTGACTGATTTGATGACAGAGGATGAGACGGTTGGATGGCATCACCGACTCGACTGACATGAGCTTGAACAAGCTCCGGGAGTTGATGGCGAACAGGGAAGCCTGGCATGCTGCCGTGCATGGAGTCTCAAAGAGTCAGACACGACTGAGCAACTGAACTGGACTGAATATAAACTTGAACGAACCCTATCAGCTTATGTGACTCCAATACTATTTCCTCCTTTTTTATATCCTAAGGCTTTAAAGGAAAAAAATGATAATTTCAACAAAGAGCTATGCTGCAGAAAGGAAAGTTATTAGTGTGCTGAAATAACTTTGCCTTGACAAATAGAGACAGAAATATTGTAAATAAGGTTTAAAGTTTAAAACTAAGCAATCTAAGAATAGGGCACCAAGAACTCCTGAAAAAAGACAGCAGAGCCATAGGTGGGGATCAGCAAGGGCGACTTGGGAGAATTTAGCTCGCTCTTTACCCCTTGTCTTAAATATGTCAAGGTTCCAGTGGGGATAATCTGTTAAGCTACGCAGATAAGCCTAGTTTGATACTGAAGTTTCAAATTCTTTTTTTACTACTGCTATTAGTTCAAAAGTGATGAAACATAGATTTATTTAGGCTGTTTTGATATTGACAATGCATTAGTGAAAGTGTGTCAGATGTAAAATGCGTCAAGACTAAGTTGACTTTATTTTATATATTCAGTGGTATTCTGTGTTAAGAAAACCATTAAAATAAATCTTCACTTCAGCCAGTCAATAGGCAAAAACAGATAATTAGATGAAAAAATATTTTTAGAACATTAGTTACTGGGACTTCCCTTTTGATCCAGTGGCTAAGACTCCATACTCTCAAGGTAGAGGGCCTGGGTTTGACCCCTACTCAGGGAACTGGATACCACAGGTCACACCTAAGGACCCCACATGCCACAACCAGGACCTAGCACAGCCAGGTAAATATATAAACACATTAATTAATTGTGTGTGCTGTGTGCCAAGTCGCTTCAGTTGTGTCCGACTCTGCAACCCGCCAGGCTCCTTGGTTCATGGGATTCTCCAGGCAAAAGTACTGGAGTGGGTTCTCATTTCCTTCTCCAAGGGGTCTTCCCCATCCAGAGACTGAATCTGTGTCTCTTATGTCTACTGTATTGGCAGGCAGGCTCTTTGCCACTGGCACAGCCTGGGAAGCCAGAGTTATCAATAAATAGATATTGAAATCTCTTAATATATTTTTAATAATATCCATCTCAAACAAACAGCTAAGAATCAGCAATACTCTCAAAGTCAATGCTATTATCTTTTCCCCATAAGTTCAAGCCAACACAATTGGAAAGGAAAATACAACTTACAAACAGTAGAGAGGAGACAGCATTGTCACATTTGCTTAAGATAAAAATGTCTACCTGGACACGTAAGAGACTTGACCGAAACACTGCTGGACCCGGTAAGAGATGTGCCTCGTGAACAGGCCTGACTTGAGACCATGTATCAGCAGACGCATAAGCTACGCGGGAAGAGAGATGCGGCCTGTAGGGGCGTGTGCACGTCTGTGCGTGAGAGAGTGCAGATGCACATGCATTCCACCATTCCAGCTTCGGCATGCTGTGTGTCGGGGCGTCCAACTCCATGCGAACCCCAGAACTGTAGCCCTCCGGGCTCCTCTGTTCACGGGATTTTCCAGGCAAGAATACTGGAGTGGGTCGCTAGTTCCTTCTCCAGAGGATCTTCCCGACGCAGGGACTGAGCCCTTGTTTCTTGCCTCTCCTGTGGAGGGCTCTTTACCAGTCGAGCCTCAGTGGCCGCTCTCGAATACAGGGCTCGAATTGTATAAATTACTATAAATTGCTTTCCTAAAGGACTACATCAGGGGAAGCCCCTGATGGCTCAGTGGGAAAGAATCCACCCACCACTGCACCAGTGCAGGAGACGTGGGTTTGATTCCTGGGTCAGGAAGATCTCCTGGAGGAGGAAATGGCAGGTCACCCCAGTGTTCTTGGTTGGGAAATCCCATGGACAGTGGAGTCTGGCGGGCTGCAGTTCATGGCGCCACAAAGAATTGGACATGACTTACTTAGAATATCGCTAAATTTTTCTAAAGCTTATTTGGAAGTAAAAAATATGTAGCAAATGGTCACTTTAAGACGCCATGCAGGACTTTCCTGGCCATCCAGCGGTTAAGAATCCGCCTGCTAATACAGGGGACGCGGGTTTGTTCCGAGTCTTGGAAGATTCCATTCGCCCCTGGTCAACAAGGTCAGGCACCACAGCCAGTGAGCCCACTACCCTCGAGTCTGCACTCTGCAACCACTGAGTCTGCGTGCCCTCGTGCCCTCGTGCCCTCACTCCACAGTGAGAGGAGCGCTGCAGTCAGAGGGCCGGGCATCTCACCTGGGGAGTGGGCCTCATCCCCACAACCGGAGAAAGCCTGCTCGCTGCGGCAAAGACCCAGCTCCTCCAAAGGGAAATTCAAAAAAATGCCAGCGGTAAAGTATCTTACAAAAGCACAAGAAGTAAAACACCTATGAGTGGACCAATGAGATGGGCTGGGAAGCCCAGACATAGACTCAGGTGTGAGTAAGAACTTGATGTATTATGTCAGCGTGTCTGATAATAAGAAAAGAGTCATTGTTTTTTAAAAGATGACTTTGACCTGTTGCCTAACCATTTTTTCAGATTACAAAATACCAACATTAGTTTCTGATATATATATATATAAATTATGCGCATATTTTATGCAGGTTTACTACTACACATTATGTAAATTTGTTACACATTTGTACACACATGTACGTGTGTGTGCATGTGCATGTGTGTTCAGTCGTGTCTGACTAGTTGTGACCCCACGGACTACAGCCCACCAGGCTCCTCTGCCCTTGAGAGTCTCCAGTGGAGACGCCTGGAGTGGCTGCCGTTTCCTTCTCGAGGGAGCTCCCTGACCCAGAGTGCAGACCTGCCTCTTTACTCCTCACGCGCTGGCAGGCGATTTCTTCACCACGACGCCAGGCTTCCCTGGTGGCTCAGAAGGCAGAGCGTCTCCCTGAACGTGGGAGCCGTGGGTTCGATCCCTGGCTCGGGAAGATCCTCTGGAGAAGGAAATGGCAACCCACTCCAGTGCACTCCAGAAACTCCCATGGACGGAGGAGCCCGGTGTGCTACAGGCTGAGCGACCTCACTTTCCCTTTTCCTCTGCCACCCGGGAAGCCCTGTATATGCGCATGTACAGACGATGTGTACACTTATAAGATGCAGATGTTATATGTGCTCACAGTTAAAAGCACAAAGTACAGTACGCGGGGAGTGCCATCCAGTGGGGGCATCATGTGATCTACAGAGGCAGCTGTAAACTTCCAGTAGCCACGTGAGAAAAGTATAGGGAGAAGGTGAAATTGATTTTAGTAACATTTTATTTAATCCAATATATCATAATTAAGTCATTTTAACTTGTACTCAATTGAAAAATATTTTTAAGTAGCTTTACCTTTTCTTCATACTAAAACTTTGCGATCCATGGGTGCTTTCTGCTTAAAGCACACTTCACTTGCTCTAGCCACATTTTGATGGCACTGGGCTGTGGATAAAACAAGGTAAAAACAATTGAGCACTTACCTTTATAATCTCCTATAAGAAAAGCCCTCCTACTCATAACACCAAAGGCAAAAAAGAAAATAAATAAACAAAAGGCTAGTGCTACAGCCATATTTGTTTAAAATCTTCTTCACGTAAAAGTAATTATTAAAATAACACAAATATGTGTCAGAGCAAGGTAATACTTAAAAATGAGCAAAAATCATTCAACAGCTCATAAAAGTGAAATGCAAGAAGCAAGAAAATAAGACGGAAAAGAAGTTTAAAGGTTGTGCAAATTCAAACAGTGGCTGCTTGAAGGCAATCTGGCTAAGATCCTCCGTGGCTTCATTTGTAAAATTAGACCAAGAACGATCCCCGTGCCATATGGCTATTGTGGGGATGAAATAAGAGAGTGAGCAGAGGGCCTGGAACACAGCGGACAAGCAATAAATCTTACCTCATTTCCAGAGACAACTTTTTGGATGATAAACATACATAGGGAATAAACGATGTGTAAATTAGCATTATTTATACAATTATTTAGCCAATTAAAACAATCTCATTCTTACCTCACACGGATCGTTTTCTGTAAGAGACGCAGCTTAATTTGAGAATCAAATGTGCATTGCATCTTCTTGTCTCTCTCTGGTCTCTTTTCAGTCATCACTCGTGAGTAAATAGCTTCAGAGAAGGCCTGCATGCTAAGTCAGTTCGGTCGTATCCAACTCTTTGCCACCCTATGGACTATAACCCACCAGTCTCCTCTGCCTGTGGGATTTCCCAGGCAAGAGTGCTGGAGTGCGTTACCATGCCCTCCTCCATGGGCTCCTCCTGACCCAGGGATCGATCCTTCTTCTCTCAAGCCTCTGCATTGGCAGGCGGGTTCTTTACTACTGCCGCCTCCTGGGAAACTCAGAGAAGACTTAGAGAGCTGAAATTAATCTTCATGAGCCCAGGCATCACAGGGCTGGGTTTCACCAGCCCTCCTCTTGGGATCCGCGAGCCCCTGCTGCCTCAAGGCCACTGGTGGGGGCTAACCTAGGAGGGAAGGCGATCAGCACGAAGACTTCTTAGAAGCTCCTTCACACTTGTGTTTGCATTTCTGTGTTGTTTTCAGCCCTCAGAATGAAAATACACTGGAGTCTAAAGCACGTTTGAACTTCAGACCCTGTACAATTAACTCTAAGAACAGGCATTTAAATATTATTTTACTATCACATATTTTTAGTATAGCAAGACTCTCAGAAAATATTAAATCTGAAAATATTTTTAAGGATATTTGGAAGTGACAGCAGGAAAAGGTTGTTGGAAGACTTGAGCCTAGAACCCAGAACCTCGGAGACCCAAGTCATGGTTTTTCCATGGTGTCCCGTCGTGCGGAGTATTTCAAAGCTAAGGAACGGTATTGACTGGTTTGATCTTGCCGCCCAAGAGACTCTCAAGAGTCTTCTCCAGCACCACAGTTGGAAAGCATCAGTTCTTTGGTGCCCAAAGAACTGAGTTCTTTGGTTCCTTATGATCCAATTCTCACATCCTTACATGACTACTGGAAAACCCATGAGTTTGACTATATGGACCATATTGGCAAAGTGATGTCTCTGCTTTTTAACATATTGTCTAGGTTTGTGATAGCATTCCTTTCAAGAAGCTAGCATCTTTTAATTTCATGGTTGCAGTCACCATCTGCAGTGATTCTGGAGCCCAAGGAAACAAAATCTGTCAGTTTCCACTTTTTGCCGTAAAGTGATGGACCAGATGCCATGATCTTGTTCTATACCCCAACCGCTAGTGAAGAAACTGGAGCGAAACAGTTCTACGAAGACCGACAGGAACTTAACTTTAACGTCTGTTTAATAAGCTGCGTTTTCCCTTTAGCAGTTATCTGTTTGTCTTTGGCTGCGCTGGGCCTTTGTTGCTGCCCTCGGGCCTCCTCTGGTTGCGGTGAGCATGGCAGTGACTTCTTCCATTGCAGAGCACAGACTCCAGAGTTGGGCCGCATAATTGTGGCGCACAGGCTTTGTTGCCCTTTGGCATGTGAAATCTGCCTCAACCAGGGGTGGAACCTGTGTTCCCTGCATTTGGCAATTTGACTCAATCCCTGTGCCACCAGGAAAGTCCCTAGGCTGTACTTTCATGATGGATACAGTGGCCAAGGGGTGTTTGGTCCAGACAGGCACACACAGGGACACACGTGCACACACGCCCCAATGCACACTCCACACAGGCAGATGCAGGCAAGCTTTCGCACCTCCAGAGTCACGGAGCTGCTCGGCCCTGACGGTGGCCAGAAGCTGAAGTCACTACCTTGCAGGTGTCCACGTTTGATCGAGTCTCCAAATTAATGGCCTCAAATAAAGACTTAATTTAGATTTAATAGGACAGGCAGTGCACGCTAATTAAAGACAAAGCGATTCTTTAAAAGGTGTTTATGGAGGTTTAACAACTAGGTGATAGGAGCAGACTGGTCATATACTGTGCTTGCTAGACCTCCATAGCTGGGTTTTTATTAATCAATTGGGGTTTAATCATCAGGAAAGACCTTTCTCAGTAAACCTCAATCACTTCAAAGAGTAGAATCCTGGCTACTGCAACAAAACGTCTAGGGCTAAATTGTTTCGTGGAATATCTCTGGCATCCATGAGACACTTCTGCTCTGATTCACTGACTCCTTTTATTTGGTTATCCTTTTTCTACTGTTATTTTTTTTTTAATTTAAGTGGAATGTCATTCAGACATTCTTGTACTTTATACTGCTTTATATATTTTTACAGTTTATTGTTAAAGATTAAAATGATATTCCAATACTTTTCATGGGCTTTCCCAGTGACTCAGGGGTAAAGAGTCTGCCTGTCAGTGCAAGAGATGCAAGAGCCGTGGGCTCGATTCCTCAGTCAGGAAGACCCCCTGGAGGAGCAAACGGCAACCCACTCCAGCATTCTTGCCCGGAAAATTCCAAGGACAATACGGAGAAACCTGGCGGGCTACAGTCCACTGAGCTGCCAAGAGTCGGACAGGACTGAACACAACACCCCCACCCCTCCCCCACTTTTCTTAAGTACTTGTCTATTTTAAGGTAGAGATATTTTTATGACTTGCACAAAAATTCACGCGGGAAAAAAAGCAGGCATTATCAGAGACACATTCAAGTGATTAAGCTTTTTTGATACAATTATTCAATTCAGTTCAGTTCAGTTGCTCAGTCCTGTCTGACTCTTTGCGAACCCATGAATCGCAGCATGCCAGGCCTCCCTGTCCATCACCAAATCCCAGACTTCACTCAGACTCACGTCCATCGAGTCCGTGATGTCATCCAGCCGTCTCATCCTCTGTCGTCCCCTTCTTCTCCTGCCCCCAATCCCTCCCAGCATCAGAATCTTTTCCAATGAGTCAACTCTTCGCATGAGGTGGCCAAAGGACTGGAGCTTCAGCTTTAGCATCATTCCTTCCTAAGAAATCCCAGGGCCGATCTCCTTCAGAATGGACTGGTTGGATCTCCTTGCAGTCCAAGGGACTCTCAAGAGTCTTCTCCAACACCACAGTTCAAAAGCATCAATTCTTCGGCACTCAGCCTTCTTTACAATCCAGCTCTCACATCCATACATGACCACAGGAAAAACCATAGCATTGACTAGACGGACCTTAGTCAGGAAAATAATATCTCTGCTTTTGAATATGCTATCTAGGTTGCTCATAACTTTTCTTCCAAGGAGTAAGCGTCTTTTGATTTCATGGCTACAGTCACCATCTGTAGTGATTTTGGAGCCCAAAAAATAAAGTCTGACACTGCTTCCACTGTTTCCCCATCTATTTCCCATGAAATGATGGGACTGGATGCCATGATCTTCGTTTCTGAATGTTGAGCTTTAAGCCAACTTTTTCACTCTCCTCTTTCACTTTCATCAAGAGGCTTTTTAGCTCCTCTTCACTTTCTGCCATAAGGGTGGTGTCATCTGCATATCTGAGGTTACTATACAATTATTATCAAGTCAATAAATCAGAACCCACTTGTCTTAGTCAGCTTGGGCTCCATAACAAATGTCACAGATCAGGCAGCTTAAACAGCAGACGTTGAACGCTCACAGTTTTGGAGGCTGAGAGCAGGGTGCAGCTGGTGAGGATTCCGCCCAGAGCGCAGATGACCACAGGCACACTGTGTCTTCAGGCAGCCTTGACACAGAGAGCGTGAGCGGAGAGACCTCTGGGGCATCTGCCTCTTCACATAAGGACCTCAGTCCTACTGGGTCAGTACTGTGACCTCACATGACCTTAATAACCTCTTTAGAAGCAGCATCTCCAAATACAGTCAAGGGACTTAGGGCTTCAGTGTAGGGATTTTCTCATTGAAAATAAGAGATCAAGAGAGAAATGTAAACACAGCACCGTGATTACCTAGGGGCTCTCCTGGTGGCCCAGCAGCAAAGGATCTGCCTGCATTGCATGAGACGTGGGTTTGATCCCTGGGTTGGGAAGATTCCCTGGAGAAGGGAATGGCAACCCACTCCAATATTCCTGTCTGGAAAATTCCATGGACAGAGGAGCCTGGTGGGCTACAGTCCATGGGGTCGCAAAGAGTCGGACGTGGCTTACCGGTGAACAGTAACTGCAAGGATTGCCTAACCTTTACCAAATTCTCCTCTTGCAGTTTTCTGGAATATTAATAGAACGCCTCCCCTCCCCAGTCCTGGGAGCACAGGGAACAGTGGGCAAACTCCAAGTCTGTGCGGCTCTTTTCAGTAACGACCAATACGTGTTTCGTAATAACTGTACGCGATACTGCCGTTTTGTTAAGGACAGAGAAATGACCTGACCAGCCAAAACACTTTCACTCCTAGGCTATTCCACAGCTTGGAGGCTCCCAGGAGCCGTGTCCATCCTTCCAGTGGGCGCCTTGGACAGAAGAGTGCACTTTTTCTGGTCCTTGAGGAGGCTTCAGACCCCTCTGGCTGGCACCCGTGGACTCTTCCTACAGAGGACCGTGGCTCGGGGAGTGGCCGCAAGGTGCCCTGGGCCGGGCCGGAGGGTGGGTGGGCTGCAGGGGGCAGGCTTTATCAGAAGCACCCCCACCTCTCCAGCTGTCCGGACAGTCAGCTCCCTGCCCTGGGGCCTTCAGGACCCCCAGCCCACTTCCCGCTGCCTTTGAATTGCTTTCTCGGGGTAATCCCCAGCACTGGGAGTCTGGTAGGCGAGGCAGTAGGAAGTGGGCTAGCCGCCCATAGTGGGGAGTGTGAGCTGGGCTGCGGAGGATACGGAGCAGGACCTCATGAGGCTGAGCAGTGGGAAGCCCCAGGTCAGGCTCGTCCAAGCTCTCGTAAGGACCAGGGTGTCTCTGCCCGGACCCTGAAGAGTCAGGACACACATTATTTCCTCCTGGCTTGACGGTGCACGCCTGCCAAGACATTTCCATCATGTTCGACTCTTTACGGCCCCACGGACTGCACCCCTCAGGCTGCTCTGTCCATGGGGTTCTCCAGGCAAGAAGCCTGGGGTGAGCCGCCGTGCCCTCCTCCAGGGGGTCTTCCTGACCCAGGGATGGAGCCCACATCTCTTATGCCTCCTGCATTTACCACCAGCACCACTCAGGAGGCTCGGCTAGCTGGTGTGCTCGGCAAGTATCTGCAGAGTAAGTGATTTATCACAGACACTAAGGGGCTGCCTGGGACCCCGACATGCTGTTTCTTTCTGCGTGGAGCATGGACACGCTTGGACAGAGTAGGTGAGCACCACAGGCTGGATGAGAAACACAATGAGGCTCCTTCAACCTCACTTTTACAGTCAGAAAAGGTCTGAAGTTTTCTTCTTAAGTAGCTTCCTATGAGTCTGTGTCACCTGAGAGATTGCTCTGTGTGGGCTTGGCCAGACTGCAGGGGCTGAGCCGTCCCCTCAGCCACACGGCTCTATACCTGGCCTCATATGCAGACACACTTTCAAATCCAGTGGCAACGACTTTTCCCCAAGCATAACTGTGATACCGGAGAGCCACCCTCTGGGACAGCTAACCCTGATCATGAAATTACTAAAGTCTGATTTTAATGGCACGCTGAGGTTGGATGTTTTCCTAAAAGAAAAAGCCTCAGAAGAAGCCTAATTGTTCACTTTTCTGAATAGCACATGCCTCTGGGCAAACGTGTATAAAAAGGAATCCTAAATACAGAGTTTTAAAAGTACATGGTCACTTTTCAAATGGCATTTAAATAAGTTTTAAAGTAATGAAGTGGGAATGTGAGTGAAGGTTTGTTCTTTAGAAAGAATTACATCGCTATTCATCTTCCCTTTTCATTCTAATTTCACCTGACAAATCTTGATGGGATGGGGTGGATTTTGATTCTGACTGCACACGTCTCGGAGTGATATATACTCCCCTGGATGTGCCAGACTCCATCCTGATTAGGTCACATGTTGGGGGGTTTAATAACGCAGTGCGCTCGATGGCCACTGGGAAAAGCAGATGTAGGTGCCGGCTCAGTAAGAGAGGTGAGCAGTCAGTCTCTCCAACTCAATAAAGGGGCAGGAGAATTCACAATAATGATTTCTAAATCTGTCTGCCTAAATAGTGAAAACCTGTGATTTATGACCCGTGCTGAAGTGAAGCAGACATCATTACAAGTACCAGGACAAGAAGAAGAAAAGAGACGGTCCCAGGTCACCTCAACCACAGGGTCAGAAAATAACAGCAAAGTCAACAATACCCACAACCAAGATAGTGCAGCCTCTGAGCCTGCCTCCAAGTAACTCACAAGGTCACTTGGCTGCTTCTCACAGTGACCCCGAGAGGAAGGTTCCGTCTGAAGGATCAGACATCACAGATGAGGGTGTGGAGGTTCAGTGTGTCCGAGAGCTCACACGGAACTCAGGGTCAGCATGCAGCGGTCCAGACTCAGCCACCAGCCCAGAGCAACAATTCTCAATGCTTCACACGCGATTGCCTCTTCCACAGCACACGTGAGGACACACACAGCCACAGAATCTCATGTTGTGGGCACTCCTGGGCCTGCACACACGTCTGTGGGTGTGTACACATCCACACAAGAACGTTTATGCACCTATAGCCATGTGTGTTTGCATGAGCACACAGACACGCATGATAACACACACAACCACAGAATCACAGACACGCATGAGCCCACACACAACCGCGGAGTCACAGACACGCGTGAGCACACGCACAATCACGGAGTCACAGACACACGTGAGCCCACGCACAACCGTGGAATCACAGACACGCGTGAGCCCACACACAACCGCGGAGTCACAGACGCACGTGAGCACACACACAACCGCAGAATCACAGATGCGCGTGAGCACACGCACAACTGCCGAATCACAGACACACGTGAGCACACGCACAACCGTGGAGTCACAGACACGCGTGAGCACACGCACAACCGCGGAGTCACAGACACGCGTGGGCCCATGCACAACCGCGGACTCACAGACACACGTGAGCACACGCACAACCGCGGAGTCACAGACACGCGTGAGCCCACGCACAACCGCGGAGTCACAGACACGCGTGAGCCCACACACAACTGCGGAGTCACAGACATACGTCGCAGGCAGGCATGGACTGGCACATGTTGCTGTCTGTGCGTGTGGAACAGAGGCACACGCATGTATAATGCATACACACAAGCAAGCAATACGGACACACACACAGCACATGTGCACAGGTGAGCACAGGATAACAAGCACTCACACAAATGCAGGCACACGCGTGTACAGCATAGCCTTACAAGGCTACCCGTGGACACACGAGCTCACAGTGGCACTTGCACACTCATGCCCCTGTGCACACCCACTTAAAGTCACATTCGACACCCTGCTACACACACACGCACCCCTAAATATTATGTGCAGATTCATTTTCACACGTGCACCTGTGCACCCATGGCCATGCGCGTGCTCACACCCAGGGCACAAAGATGTGTGATACACACACACACATACGATGCCATGTGCACCCATGGCCACGCGCGTGCTCACACCCAGGGCACAAAGATGTGTGATACACACACACACACATACGATGCCATGTGCACGCATGGCCACGCGCGTGCTCACGCACAGGGCACAAAGATGTGTGATACACACACACACACGCACGATGCCATAAGCGTACACTTGTGCACACAAGGGTGCACGTGCATGCAGGTAACCGCACACGTGCACTCACTGTGGCTCACACACAAGCTTTTCCACAACCACGCACACATAGGCACACATCTGTACACCGGTGCACACACCCTACACCACATTGCACTCACCAACACACATGGGAACACATCTGTGTGCAACGCACGTTTGTGCATAAAGACACGTTCCCTGGTTCAGAGGCAGATGCAAGCATTCACACATGCACACGTGAGCAGGCACTCACGCCCACACCCACTAGGCACTTACACAGCTGCAAGCGCACACGTGTAGCCACTTGCACTCATGTACCGTGCACACCACCGTGCACCTCTGCCCCACATACCCAGGCCAGCGTGAAGGTCAGCTCTGCAGGTGTGGCCGAGAGGGCTGGACGTTCATTCTGGGAAGACCTGTGGGGTTGGTGTCTTCTCTCTCCCCGAATTCTGGGGGAGCAGGCATTTTGGAAAGGTTGAGCTCTCGGGCCTCTCAGCTGATCTCTGCCGTGATTTATGTGAAACACATGTGTTCCACATAACAGACACGGATGCCCTGACGGCAGAGGCCCACCAGCCGCCACTGCCCCTCGTCCCCACAGCCGGTGAAGTGCACCCGTGGGGCATGTGTGTGCTGCACGAGCGGCCTTGGGTAGACCCCTCCACTATGCGCTGCTCTGTCTGCCAGTGCCTCCCGCGGCAGTGGGGGCTGGAGGTCCTGGGGCACCTGCTCCTCAGGACCCAAGTCCCACCCAGAAATGCCCTGAGGGGATGAGCTTGCTTGGGCACTCATGGTCTAGTCACACGGATGCTCCCTGCCGTGGGCCTTCCTTACAAGAGTGTGCTGTGGGCCCTGCCTTCACGCCTGCCCATGTGAGTCAAAGTTACACGAGGCTGACAGCACCCTCTTTGCATGCCGCCAGGCAGAGCTCCTCTGAGCCGAGGCGTGGCGGAGTCCTGCTGCCTCGCCTGTGTGTTGCCTGCCTGCACCGTGGCCTCGGGGCTGCTGTCCTGTGTGCAGGGGGCCCCGTGCCCGGTCACCCACCCACTGTCGCCGGTCGGGTTGTTGCCCTGTCCCAGGAGGCATCTGGGTCTGGGTTCGGTGTCCAGACTCCTCCCGGTCCCTCAGGATGTCGAGCGTCACAGCATCCGGGTGACGACAGCACCCATGGCCCCCACCTGCCCTCCCAGGGAGCGGGAGGCCCCCACCTGCCCTCTCAGGGAGCCGGGAGGCCCCCACCTGCCCTCCCAGGGAGCCGGGAGGCCCCCACCTGCCCTCCCAGGGAGCCGGGAGGCCCCCCTTCCCTTCTCCCAGGGAGCCGGGAGGCCCCCACCTGCCCTCCCAGGGAGCCGGGAGGCCCCCCTTCCCTTCTCCCAGGGGGCCGGGAGGCCCCCCTTCCCTTCTCCCAGGGGGCCGGGAGGCCCCCACCTGCCCTCCCCGGGGGCCGGGAGGCCCCCACCTGCCCTCCCAGGGAGCCAGGAGCCAGGAGGCCCCCACCTGCCCTCCCAGGGAGCCGGGAGGCCCCCACCTGCCCTCCCAGGGAGCCGGGAGGCCCCCCTTCCCTTCTCCCAGGGGGCCGGGAGGCCCCCCTTCCCTTCTCCCAGGGGGCCGGGAGGCCCCCACCTGCCCTCCCCGGGGGCCGGGAGGCCCCCACCTGCCCTCCCAGGGAGCCAGGAGCCAGGAGGCCCCCACCTGCCCTCCCAGGGAGCCGGGAGGCCCCCACCTGCCCTCTCAGGGAGCCGGGAGGCCCCCCTTCCCTTCTCCCAGGGAGCCGGGAGGCCCCCACCTGCCCTCCCAGGGAGCCGGGAGGCCCCCCTTCCCTTCTCCCAGGGGGCCGGGAGGCCCCCACCTGCCCTCCCCGGGGGCCGGGAGGCCCCCACCTGCCCTCCCAGGGAGCCAGGAGCCAGGAGGCCCCCACCTGCCCTCCCAGGGAGCCGGGAGGCCCCCACCTGCCCTCTCAGGGAGCCGGGAGGCCCCCCTTCCCTTCTCCCAGGGAGCCGGGAGGCCCCCACCTGCCCTCCCAGGGAGCCGGGAGGCCCCCCTTCCCTTCTCCCAGGGGGCCGGGAGGCCCCCACCTGCCCTCCCCGGGGGCCGGGAGGCCCCCACCTGCCCTCCCAGGGAGCCAGGAGCCAGGAGGCCCCCACCTGCCCTCCCAGGGAGCCGGGAGGCCCCCACCTGCCCTCTCAGGGAGCCGGGAGGCCCCCCTTCCCTTCTCCCAGGGAGCCGGGAGGCCCCCACCTGCCCTCCCAGGGAGCCGGGAGGCCCCCCTTCCCTTCTCCCAGGGGGCCGGGAGGCCCCCCTTCCCTTCTCCCAGGGGGCCGGGAGGCCCCCACCTGCCCTCCCCGGGGGCCGGGAGGCCCCCACCTGCCCTCCCAGGGAGCCAGGAGCCAGGAGGCCCCCACCTGCCCTCCCAGGGAGCCGGGAGGCCCCCACCTGCCCTCTCAGGGAGCCGGGAGGCCCCCCTTCCCTTCTCCCAGGGAGCTGGGAGGCCCCCACCTGCCCTCCCAGGGAGCTGGGAGGCCCCCACCTGCCCTCCCAGGGAGCCGGGAGGCCCCCCTTCCCTTCTCCCAGGGAGCCGGGAGGCCCCCACCTGCCCTCCCAGGGAGCCGGGAGGCCCCCCTTCCCTTCTCCCAGGACAAGGTTTGAGGCGTGGGCTCTTCCCAAGAGCTGACCTCTCTCTGCTCAGGGATCTCACTGCCCACCAGGGTCCCCTTGCCTCCCACGATACTGCTTCACCCCAAGCCTTGGACACACTTGCATTATGCCCCTGGCTGTGCTGGGGGCACGTGGGGGGCTGAGCCTCTAGGGCTGATGGGGACCTGTCCCCAGAGGCCCAGGCTCGAGTGTTCCGGGAGCAGCTGTCCACGGGGCACCGGTGTGTGTGCAGGGCCATCAGGCCTGGGTTCAGGACAGGAGAAGGACCATACCTAGGAGGCCCAGTGAGGCTCTGTCTCGGCAGGGGTGGCCATGAACCTTAGGCACTAGCCTCTCCTCGTGCCCCGCTCCAGCCCCAGGGGAATCCCCTGGCTGCTCTCCTTGGGGCAGGATTTGCTCACCTGTCTCAGCATCCCCTTCGGACATGTCCTCCGGACTGACGCAGTTCCCCCGGCCCCAGAGGCTGGTGCCCTGGATCCACAATCACCCTCCCCACACCCCAGGCCCGCAGCACAGCCAGCATAAGCCACGCTTTGTGGAAAGCTCATCGTGACCGTACCTGGGTGGTTTTGGCAGTAGTCGCTTGACCGTGTTTTCTGTGCCGCCTTCTCCGCATCCTTGCCCTCTGCCCGCCCCAGAGCCACCTGGGGCCTCACCGGTGACGGTCTCCCGGATCCCGATGGTGGTCGCCCCCTCGGTGACCAGCTCAGTGTCCCCAAACTTTAGCCAGCCCGTCACCAGTTCACAAGCGGTGAGAAATAAAGAGCATCTTCCTCAGGTGAGAGACGGGCTGGAGGCGGACTCGACTGCGGTGGGGGTATGGTCGTCTCGCAGACATAAGCTAATAACTGAACGGCAGAGTGAACGTTTTTCACTTCTTTCGCTTTTAGTTGAACAAAACCAACTAGGCTTAAGAAACCATTTCGTTAATTTGTATTCAATGTGAGTGAAGGTTTAAAATACTAATATATTTTAATACGTTATCATTAAAAATAATAAGGGGATTGTTAACTCACTTGTCTCAGAATCTTTTGTAGCTTAACCCAATTATTTAAAAATCAAGTTGCATCCGACTCTGAGTCATGAAGTAAGCTCTCCTGCCTTCTTACAACTGTTACGGGCCAACCTGTAAGAGCTGGGTGAGGTGTTTAACACGTGCTCGGACAGCACGCAGGGATGCTTCTTGCTCTGTGCACGGGAGCATCCTTCCTGAGTGCCCCAGGCACCCCACTCCCGGGGGCGCAGAGGGAGACACTCTCGACATGAAAATATGTTTTACCCGCTCATCCAAACCGAGTGCTCCCGGGAGCCTGCGACCTCACCTCCTATCCAAAAGAGAAGCGTATCTCAGTCTTAATTTCTGTTTAGTGACCCCGTGCCTTATCTTCACGCAGCAATGAGTCTACTTTAAACAGAGGGAAGTAAATTTCATTGAGGAGCAACCTTCAGAACTAACACAAAAATGTCATCTTTCTCCTTGTGCCTCATGACTTGTGATGGTGGGGAGAGCTGTCCTGAGCAAGATTCAGTGAGGAATGTGTCAAACGACAGAAGGTTTAGGGTGAGACATTTGCGTTTCGGAAAGCAAGAGCATTTGTTTCATCTAGGGCCAGAGAGAGGGCCAGCGATGACCGTGGACGTGTGGCGCTGGCCGCTGGCACACCACCCCGTGCATGGACAGGGCGGCATCTAATCAGGGACGTTTGTCGGCAGAATCCGGCCCGCCAAATCATTCAGAAGTAAGTGCCGACTACGGGAACTGCGCCCGTGTCTTATTAATAATCCAGGGGTCCCAGCCCACCCCCGCCTTTGTCTTCAGCACGGGCTTTCAGTTTTGGCTCCTGCTTTTTCTGCTTCAGAAGCTGAAGCCGAGAGAGGTGGTGAAGAGGCTTCCTGCTCCCAGGCTCGGGCTCTTGTGGAGGGAACTGGGGCGCACAGCTGGATCTCAGCGTTCCGTCCTCAATAATTGATAGCACGCCCATGAAACTTTAATGCGAGTTGGTGAGTAATGGTGCGGCTGCCATGTCACTCGACCGCTCACAGAGCAAGCTGCCCGGAAATGTTTCGGACGCTCCATCTGCACCCATTGTAACGGAGGTGGAGGAGAGAGGCGCGGGGTGAGCGTAAGGGAGGGCCTTGCCACCTCGCAGCCCCCTGGAGCTGAGCGGAGACGCCAAGGGCGGTGGCTTGGGCGGTCTCCTCGCCGGCTAGACCAACTCTGCGGAAGCTGCGTGCTTTGATTTCACGCCCTCGACGTTGACTGGTTCCATTTTCTGAGCAGTGGCCCTCCTGCGAGGCCTCTCACACTCCCACAGACAACGCTCCTAGAAAGTCTGCTGTATATGAGCCCACAAAGCATCCCCATAGCACCCACTCACTGGTCCCAGCTCTCTTCTCTAAAAACTACTCGATACATCTACGTTTTCCTTCTCTTTCAAAACTATGACATGAGTGGCTAAAGATTTCATCACGCTTATGTGTAAGGTAGGCCGGAGGGAGGGTGGCAGGCGGAGCTTCTGAGGCCATTGACACCTTGCAACGGACGGTTACCTTCCCGGGTGACGTTCCGCTCAGCGCCCCCCCGTCCTCATCACTGCAGCTTCACAGCACACCTGGAAGCTGGGAAACGGCCGTCCCCCAGCTGCGTTTTTGTCTTTCAATATTATGTTGGCTATTCTGGGTGTCTTGTGTCTCTGCATAAACTCCAGAATCAGTTTGTCCGTATCTACAAAACAACCCACTGGGGTTTTGATTGGAATTGCATTAAATCTATAGACTGAATCGGGAAGAACTGACACCTTGATAATATTGTGTCTCTCCATCCATGAACATAGAATGTCTCTGCATTTATTTAGTGCTTTCATTTTATTCATCAGAGTTTTGTGGGGTTTTTTATACGGATATTTTGCATGTTTTATTCAATTTACACCTAAGCTCTTCATTTTCAGGGGTACCAATGCGATGCTCTCGAGTCTTTAACTTCAGGTCAGATTATTCATCTCTGGTATATAAGAAGGCAATTGACTTCTGTATATTAATTTTATATTCTGTAAACTTACTTTAATAGCTTATCAGTTCCAGGACTTTTTTTGGTCAGTTATTTTAGACTTTCTAAGTAGACGGTCGTAACATCTGTAAACAAAGTGAGTTTTGTCTCTTCTTCCCAGTTTGCCTGTCTTTCACTGCTTTTGCTGGAACTTCCAGGATGGTGTAGGAAAGGAGTGGTCAGAGGGAACATTTTTGTCTGGTCTCAGTGCGTTTCTCACCGTTAAGTATTTTGTTAGCTGTAGTTTTCTTCTGCTTAATGAATGAAAGAATCTTTAAGTTCTACAGTAATTGACAATTTTCAAAATCTTCACACTCATGATTACATGTGACTTCATAATAACCCTTCTTTCTCCCCACATCTAGGTTCACCCCACTCCCTTCCCTCTGCCCACCAACCTCTAATTTGCTCTCTGTGTCTTACACCTACTTCTTTTCTGTCATATTCACTAGTTTCTTGGGATTTTTCGATTCCACATGTAAGAGACGTCATACAGTATTTGTCTTTCTCTGTCTGACTTACTCCACTTAGTCTAACGCCCTCCAAGTCTACGCACTTTGCTGCAAATGGAAACATTTCATTATTTTTTATAGCTGAGTAACATACACACACACACACACACACACACACACACCCCTATGCGTGCATATATATATATATATATCTCATCATCTGTTGGTGGACACTTATGCTGCCTCCATATCTTGGAAATTGTAGATAATTTTGTTATGAGCACTGAGGTGCATGTATCTCTTCAAATTTGTGTTTTTGTTTTTGATGTGTACCCAGGAGTGGAATTTCTGGGTCCTGGGATAGGTCTATTTTCAGTTTTTTGAGGAGCCTCCGTACTACTTTCCACAGGGGCTGCACCATGTGTACTTCCACAAACAGTCCGAGAGGCTTCCTTTCTGCCAGACCCTCACGAACGCTGGTTACGTGTGCTCTTTTTGCTGATGGCATTCTGGCAGGTGTGGGGTGACACCTCACTGCAGCTGTGATTTGCATTTCCCCGGTGATAGCAGTGTTGACCACCTTTTCACGTGCCCGTTGCCCATCTGCGTTTCCTCTTTGAAAAAAAAATCTCTATTTCTTCTGTCCATTGTTTTTCAATCACGTCATTTGTCTGTGTTTGACGCTAAGTTGTATGGACTGTTTACATATGTTGGACATTAACTTCTTATTAGTCATATCATTTGCAAAACTTTCTCCCATTCGGTAGGCTGTCTTTTCATTTTGTGAATGATTTTCTTTGCTGTGTAAAAGCTTGTAAGTTTAATTATGTCCCGTTTGTTTGTTTTTCCTTTTGTTTCCTTTGCTTTTGGAGATAGATCCCCCCCCCCTCCCGCCTCCGCCAAAATCCTGCAGATTTATGTCAGCTGTGCTCTGCCCCTGTTTTCCTGCAGGCGCTTTATGCTGCCTGGCTCTACAGCCAGTTCTTCTCCTTCTTATTATTAAGTTATTATTTTGGGTCTAACTTTGTACACTTTGTCTAACTTTGTCTAACTTTTTAGGGTATTAGAGAATGCCCTAATTTTATTCTTTCACATGTTGCCATTGTGGTTCAGTTGTTAAATCACGTCTGACCCTCTGTGACCCCATGGACTGCAGTACACCAGGCTCCTCTATCCTTCACTATCTGACTAGGTTATTTGAGATGTTTCTTTTTTAATGTGGGCAAGAAGCTATGCATTTCTCTCTAAGCACTGCTTCCCCTGAATGGCATCAAGTTTTGTATACTGTGTTTCTTTGTGTTTGTTTCAAAGTATTTCTAGTTTATCTTGTGATTTCTTTTTGTCCCAATTATCATTTGCTTAAGTTATTATTATTTTTTTTATTGGGGCCATTTTTCATAGTCTTTATTGAATTTGTTACAATATTGTTTCTGTTTTTCTGTTTTGATGTTTTGGCTGTCAGGCACGTGGGATCTTAGCCCGGCAACCAGGGATTGAACACACACCCCTGCACTGGGAGGAGAAATCTTAACCCCTGGACTGCCAGAGAAGTCCCTCAATTATTATTTCAAACTGTGCTGTTTAATCTGTACATGCTTGTGAATTTCCCAAATTATTTCAGGTATTGAGTTCTGATTTTATTCCATTTTGTTAGAAAACATAACTGCAATCTTTTTAAAGGCATTGAGGCTTTTCTTCTCCTGCCCTAACATGTGACCTATCCTATTAGTAGCATATTTGTCTGGTTTTTCTATATTGGGAATGCCTTAATCTCTGCTTGTGTTTGAAGAATAGCTTTTCGGGATGCAGCTGCTTGGCTGGCTGACTGCTGTCCTCTGGCCTCCTGGGGTCTAGTGAGGATACATTTGTCGATCTCATCGAGACCATGTGGCTGCCTCCCTCTGGCCTCGTGTCTCCATGAGCGTCCTGGGCTCCCTCCAGTGTCCCCTCTGCCCTGATGCCTATGAAGCCCATATTTGCCCACTTGATGGTGCCCACAGGCTTCGCTTCCTTCCGCCTCTTTAATAAAACTTTCATTTCAGTCATAGTCTCCAAATCCGCAGTTTATGTTTGGTTCTTTTTTCCCATATATATATAATATATATATATTCCCTAATATATATATTATATATAATTTTCCATATATATATAGATAGGTAGATATTCTCTGTCTGGTAAGACACGATTCTCACCAAATAGAGAATTCACTTGGCTTCTCTGTTCGCTTTGTGAACTAATTCTGCACGCTGCACATCTGTGTTCTCTGCCATGCCACTGATGTCTCTACTCAGGCAGTTTTCTGGCCGGCCAGTGCCTGGGCAGAGATGTCCACCAGTTTCCCAGTCTTTGCTGAAGGGCTGCGTGTGCCTGGCGGGGACGCCTCTGACACCCATTCAGCCGGGCTGCAGCTATGCCCCTTCTTCCCTGCACGTGCAGAGCCTCGCGGGCAGGCAAGGCGAGGACTTGGGCATTCTCAGCCCTTTCTGGAGCATATGCACAGCTCTGGACACACGTCCATCCGTGTTCCAAGACCTATCTTGGAGTTTCTCAAGTTCCCAGGGATGTCTCGTTCCCGAGCTTTCTGGGTTAGCCTAACAGCTTCCCTAGCTGTGATCTAAGGCCTCGCGCAACCTCAGCGTTCAAAACTTGTCCTCCATTGTCTTCGACATTCACCACTGGGGAAAAGACTGTTCAGCTGGGTGATCTCTAAGTCAAGTCAGACAAAGACAACCTCATGCGTGAGTCTCCCAGGGAAACGTGGGACAGGCCAAACAAGGCCGATTCTTGGGAAGGGCGTTTGAAGGACCTCCCACTGCTCCACTGGCTGCTGGGCTGCTGTTTCTTACTGCGTCTGTGAGCTGTAGGTTTTAACGTCTGCTGTGGGACTGGCTGGGGGAAGGATGGAAATGGGTAAGTTAACATTCCCACAACTCACTCCTCCCAATGAGAGTCAGATTGTTTTTTTTTTTTTTTTTTTTTCCTTCTGTCTTGAATGAACACTCCCTGGTTTGCTATCAGCCTTTGGCTGTTTTCCAGAGTTTTTAACAGTTGATTCTGGTAAATTTTGTGCAGTGTCCTCTTTGACTTTATGAGTGAGACAATTTTCAGAGGTCCTTACTCTGCTATTTCCATTGACTTTCCTTTTTCTGCTGTGATTTTTGAAGGTTATGTCATGTAGCACAAAATTTTACTTCGGCAGTTGTTTTCCTTCAAGATTGAAAATCTGTCACAAATTATGTTCTGGTTTCCATTGTTTCCACTGAGAAGTCAGCCATCACTCTTACTTAGCTTTGCGGTTGGCGTGACCTTTCTTTATGGCCCTTTCAAACACTTATTTTTCGTTTGTTTCTGGTGGCTCTCTCCTCTAGTGGCTATCTGAGGTGCGTGGGGACACTTTTGATATCACAATGACTGGGATCTCTACCGGCATTTTGTTGACAAAGATCAGGGATTATAAACTTTCTGTACCGCACAGAAGAGCGTCACAAAGCACCGAAGTTTCCTGGCTGGAGTTATGATGATTCCACACTGAGAGATTACGGCGGAGGAGAGTTTCAGTGGCTGCAGAGAAATCTGTCCCTCGTGGGCTCTCAGGCTGTGGTGTTTGAACACTTCTGGTCTCTCCACTGGGGGCACTGAGGCTCTTGACATTCACATTTCCAAGGGTGGCATGCACTCTCCATCTGCGTAGGGCAGGTCTCCAGAAGAGAGTCTCCAGAGATGCCAACTGCTGTGGATCTCAGGAAACCATTTGACTCAGAGAGAAAAAAAAATGGAGCAGGAACGAAAATGCACTTTCCCTCAGAAATCAGCAGTCAGATGGAGGGAGGAATGGAATCCTTGTCCCAGAAGACACAAAAGACCAGATTAAATTCCGTGAGGCGCTCCTGTTCTGAGATGCCATCATGGACCTCGCCATGCAGACATTGAGGAGCAAGACCCGGAATTCTCGCCTGATCTGGCGAGACTCGGCTTGGAAAAAGTTACTCTGTATTCATGGGGTCGCAAAGAGTCGGACACGACTGAGCGACTGAACTGAATTGAACAGTAGATAAGGTGGAGAAAGATAGAAGGATTCCATTTCTCACTACCGAGTAAAGGATGAAACTTAAAAATCTCATCCAGTTTTCCGACAACCAGCTCTTTCGGTTTTATTTGCAAGGAGGCAAAGATGTGTGCTCTTCCTGGACATCCTTCACTATGAAGAATTCATAAGAGGCGATGCTCTAAAAAGGAAAGAGTTGGCTAAACCCATCTCATAGCCCTAAGTTCCTGACTGCTAACTGAGGCCAATGCACTTCCCCTTCATGAAATCTGAACTCAAGCGAAGGAAGGCTGTGAACGGTGAGGTTCTTGCTGTGTGTCTCTTTAGAGAGATGCTCGCTTTCCTGTGAACATCGTCCTTCAGTTAAGAGGAGTGAGCAGTAGCTGAGAAGCCCAGCGCTTTCTCACTGATGTGATTCTCCGAGTGAAGAAGCAAATACAAGTATTTCCTATGTGGCCATACGCAGGGTTTTCATGTTACCACATCCTTGCCAAATGGACTTCTGTAGATAAATTCTTGAGGTCATAAAAGTGCCCAGTGAATCATTTTAGACAGATAAGCTCGTAGTTTTATGATGGCCTTGTGGCCACCCACACATCGGTGTCATCTCAAGGGGACTGTGGTCTCTGGACTGTTCATCTTCTCGGCCCAGAGAGATAAATTTTCTGTGTCACAGAGCGTCGACCTATGCCAGAGTCCAATGGACCTGCTCCCAAATTCATTTATGTCCTTCCTGCCATATGAACCAGCTACCTGAACCCCCCGGCCCATCCACACACACACGCATCCTCAAGCCACCCCGGCGCCCTCAGGGTCTGCAGACTTGTCTTCCTGCTGCTTCCATAGGGGAAAAAAAAAATGCCATATTGCACATCTTACAAGCCAGCCCACCAGGGAAAAGAGCAGCTTTGGTAGCTCAGGAGTGCTCCCCAAATTTGCATAGATAATTAGATTCCATCGGGGCAAGAACAACAAGACCATTTAATGCAGGGGACGAGGGTGTTAAATAATAGAAACTCCTATTAGGTGAATTTATGAAGAAACTGTGAAAAGTTATAACAATAATGTATACCCTTCAGTACCTTCTACTCACTGAATAGATAAGTGGTCCTGAATCATTTATGCCAACATGCAGGAAACTGATAAATTTTGAACAAATTTAATTGAAATCCCCCCTGGAGTGAGTGTGAAAGGAGGATTAAATTTAATGGCCTCAGCGAGAGTCTCAGCACTAGCCTGCTCCCCTTCTGAAGTCTCTTTTCTTTTCCGTCTGAAATAAAAGATTCCAAAGCTCAATCAAGAGGAGATGTGAGTTTAATCACATCTTGGAAATGAAAAGCATGTTACTTTGCTGTGTAATGAGACTTAAAAAAGATGTTTAACCAGACAAACCACAACGTTTAGCTACATGTTAAAAGTGGGATGCGCCAGATGTGAGCCCTGGTAGGGAGCCTACATCCCCACTTGAGTGACGGCATCCCCCCAACCCACAAGCCTGACCCCAGTCCAGAGCAGGTGAGGGAGTGTCTGTGCTCCAGGGCAGGAGGGATGCAGCTTCACCCGGCACCACTTGACCCTAGCGGTGGCTTGCTCAGGAGGTGTGGCTTGCGCAGGAGGCGTGGCTTGCTCAGGAGGCGTGGCTTGCTCAAAAGATGCAGCCTTTCAAATTTTCTGCTTACAGATTCTTTTTTTTTTCTTTTTTGCTGTTGACTTGCATTATTTTTATTTTTATTTTTTTTTTTTCATCTCAGGTGTACATGAGTTCCCAATCTTGAACCCCCCTCCCACCTCCCACTCCACATCAACTCTCTGGATCAACCCGGTGCACCAGTCCCAAGCATCCTGTATCCTGAACCGAATATAGACCGACGATTCGTTNTTATTTTTATTTTTTTTTTTTCATCTCACGTGTACATGAGTTCCCAATCTTGAACCCCCCTCCCACCTCCCACTCCACATCAACTCTCTGGATCAACCCGGTGCACCAGTCCCAAGCATCCTGTATCCTGAACCGAATATAGACCGACGATTCGTTTCCCACACGACAGCACACGTGTTTCAGTGCCATTCTCCCAAACCTTCCCCACCCCCCTCAAAGTCCAAAAGTCCATTCCATGCATCTGTGTCTATTTTGCTGTCTCGTATATAGGGTTATCATCACCATGTTTCTAGATTCCATATATATGAGTTAGTATACTGTATTGGTGCTTTTCTTTCTGGCTTACTTCACTCTGTATAATTGGCTCCAGTTTCATCCTTCTCATTAGAACTGATTCAAATGTATTCTTTTTAATGGCTGAGTAATACTCCATTGTGTATATGTACCACAGCTTTCTTATCCATTCATCTGTTGATGGACATCTAGGTTGTTTCAAATTTTCTGGTTACAGATTCTTGATAGACAGATTAGAGGAGTGTCTCTCCATGGGCTGGGTCCGGGGGTGAGGGGGTGGGGCACAGTCAGGTTCTTCCAGGCCTCTGGAAAGTTGGGTGGCATGAATTCCCTGAAACCCAAACCACTCCGCCAGGTAGGAAGTGGTTTGATCTTTCAGAAGGAAGCCGAGCGCATGTCAGCAGCAGAGGGGGGTGCCCAGTTCTGCAGCGGTGGTCTGTGCTCTGCGTGGCCAGCCAGCTCGGGGCCATGGAGCAGGATGCTGAGGGGCAGGGCCTGTCTCGCCCGCAGGGCCGTTTGACCGTCTTAGGAGAAGGCAGGTCCACTCCCTCCATGTCTGAGCCTGTCCCAGGGGACCAGCCTGTCTCACAGAGGCCCCATTGGGTGGGGTCTACCCTCTCTGATAGCCGGGGGGCTGCTGCTGGCTTCTCTTCTGAGTCTCAGTGGACGCTGGCACAGGCCGGAAGGGGCTACAGCCGGTTCTTTCAATCAGGCTGGTTCCCGAGTCCAGTGGGGCCCTGTGAGGAGATGCTGAGAACTGGCCCTTTCTGTCACTGAAGTGTCCTTGGAGGAGTTGGGCCGTGGATGCTGGGTCTCCATCCTGAGAAGACTGCTAAAGGACCCAGGGGTATCGTGACCAACATCTTAGCCAACTGGGGCTCCTACCACCCAAGGCTACAGACAAGAGGAGCCTGGCGGGCTCTAGTCCCTGGGGCTGCAAGAGTTGGACAAGGCTTTGCAACTAAACCACCACCAGCCACCACCCAAGGCCATGGACAAAGCTGTTGAAACTACGGAGACTCCTTTTTCAGAGCGCTAGAAGCTGGACGTCCACAGTCAGGGCACCGGCAGTTTCCGTGTCTGGGGGCATCTTCTCACTGGGTCCTCACCTGGAGCAGGGGCAGGACACTCCCTGGCGTCCCTTTTATAAGGCCCTGATCCCCTCATGACCTCCTCACTGCCCCCCAGATCCCCCTCCTGACACCATCACGTTGGGAGGGGGTAGGGGCCAGCATGTGGGTTCTGAGGGCTCAGACCTTCAGACTCCGGCAACCAGAAAGGGAAAATGAGATGATTAGAGCCCTAACGTTCATTTCAGCCAAGGTATTCATAAACAAAATGATTCATTTCTACACAGGAACAGAATTTACAACAAAAACACGAAGCAGTTGTCACTGGCGTCAGGGAGAGACTGAAATCTGCTGGTCTGGGAGGGAATCCACGTGGGCCTGGGTGCCTGGGGGGTGGGTGGGTGCTGGAGCCCGCAGGGTGGGAAGCTCGAGGGTCCTGTTTTGGCCCCCAGGAGCCAAGAGTGTGGAAGGGAGGGGCTGTCCCCAGGGCCGGAGCTGACAGCACCAGCTATGGGGCTGCTGTGACTGCACAGAGCCCACGGCACACGTGGGGCCGCCTGTGACTGCACAGAGCCCACGGCACACGTGGGGCCGCCTGTGACTGCACAGAGCCCACGGCACACGTGGGGCCGCCTGTGACTGCACAGAGCCCACGGCACACGTGGGGCCGCCTGTGACTGCACAGAGCCCACGGCACACGTGGGGCCGCCTGTGACTGCACAGAGCCCACGGCACACGTGGGGCCGCCTGTGACTGCACAGAGCCCACGGCACACGTGGGGCCGCCTGTGACTGCACAGAGCCCACGGCACACGTGGGGCCGCCTGTGACTGCACAGAGCCCACGGCACACGTGGGGCCGCCTGTGACTGCACAGAGCCCACGGCACACGTGGGGCCGCCTGTGACTGCACAGAGCCCACGGCACACGTGGGGCCGCCTGTGACTGCACAGAGCCCACGGCACACGTGGGGCCGCCTGTGACTGCACAGAGCCCACGGCACACGTGGGGCTGCTGTGACTGCATAGAGCCCGCAGGTCCAGCCTTGCCCACCTTCACAGCAAGGCAGCAGTGGTGTTGGTAATGATAGAAATGACGGTAACACATTTGAGGAACAGAAATGTAATCACAAGAGCTGGGAAAGGGAGAGTGTCAGTCGCTCAGTCGTGTCCGACTCTGTGGCCCCAGGGACCGTAGCCCACCAGGCTCCTCCGTCCACGGAATTCTCCAGGCAAGGGTGCTGGAGTGGATAGCCGTTCCCTTCTCCAGGGCTTTTCCGGATCCAAGGATCCAACCTGACTCTCCTGCTTTGCAGGCATATTCTTTACCGTCTAAGCTACGAGGGAAGCCCCAGAAGAGCCGTGGACACTTTCAGTTCAAGTCTGGGTTTACGTGAACATTTCAGCTCAGCAGAAAGTGAGACATTTGTTCTTTAAACAATTCTTTCCATGCCCTCTGGCATTTTTCTTTTCCATTTTACAGAGGTGTGTGTGCTCCATCGTTCAGTCGTGTCCGACTCTTGGTGACCCCGTGGACTGGAGCCCGCCAGGCTCCTCCGTCCAGGGGACTTTGCAAGCAAGAGCACCAGAGTAATTCCAGATCTCCAGGGGCTCTTCCGGACCCAGGGATGGAGCCCGTGTCTCCTGCGCACAGATCCTGACAATGAGTGCTCTCTCGCGCGCGCGCTCTGTCTTCCTTCTGTCTCTCTTTCTCCCTCCCTCCCTTAAACACGCCCTGTCTCCCTCCTGGAGTCTTTGCCACGGATATTCTGAAGCCGGCGAGGTCCAGCACAGTCACACAGCAGAGTGTTGCCCATCAGGCTGGAAAGTTTTATCTGCCTAGCTCCGGCCCTGAGAAGAGCCATGTAGGAAGCGTGAGGTGTGAGCAGCTTCCAGGGCGTCCGCTGGGACACCTGAGCTCAGATTAAAGAGGACAGTCCCGGGGCCTCGTCTCCATCAGCTGCTGGGCTTGGCCCAGCTGAACTCAGCAGCATCGGTCCCGACTCCTGCGTTTCAACTTCATTTCCAAATATAAAGCCTTCAGCTGTGTCGGGCACTTTGATTTCTCTGGATGTAGGGCTGGGTTTTTCAGATGTAAATGTGCCCCAGGTGAGTCTTCCTGAGCTGCCTGGCCCCAGCCCAGGAGCACACCTGACAGGTGCAGCCCCTGTCCTTCCCCCTCCGTGTAATCCTTCATGTCTCATATCAAAGACACCCTCCCGCCCAGAGTTGAAAGCAAAATTATTCTCAAAGGAATTTATGACAAATACAATAATTCCTTTTAATGCAGGGATGTTTTATCTACCAGCACAGTGAGTACACACGCTACCAGGAAATAACCATTATGTCTACAATTACCATATTATATTTAGAGAACACAATTAATCCTTTAATTGGAGCGAGAAATATACGGTTTCCTCCGCACAGCTCCTCTGATGTCATCCGTGGATACCCAAGCCTTCCTCCACGAGGCTGCAGCCGGCTCATGGGAGCCAGTTCACCTCTAGGAGGAACCCACCTGGCTGTTCCCACCTTGAAGGGGTGTGCTGGGGTGGAAATGCCTTCCCCGAGCCCTGGCTGGGCTCTCCGCTCTTTGTAACTTGCAGGTCCCGCCAGCCTGATTTTCTCTTTGGGAAGCTAGAAATATCTCAGGTTCAGTCTTTTACTAACAGGATCACAAAAGGCTGGTTCATTCTACCCGTCCCAGGCACAGGAAGGCCTCAGGCTTGGCTTGCGGTGTTTAAAGTCCCCAAACCAGGTGTTAAAACGAGGCTGGGAACTCAGAGGCTCATTTAAAGAAGACGCTGTGAGTCAGACACCACTGATGGCAGATGGGCGCCATGTAGCTGTCCCCGGGTCTTCCCGCATCACGGGCCCTCTCCAGCACCTCTCCGAGGGTCTGCAGGGTGTCCCCAGCACAATCGTGGCCTGCCTGCCAGACTTTCAGGCTATTCCCCTTTTCCTCATCATTGTGAGAACTGGTCCAGTGGGTGTGTGAGCTTCTATTTCGGCCCATAGTCTATGGGGAACATTTTTCCTGGCCATAAATTTTATGTGAATATATGAATTTAAGTGTCCTGATTATGAAATCAGCAGGTGAGAAAGTAGTATAAAAAAATAAAAAAAGATCATTTTGAAAAGAATAGCCTGTAACCGTACTTCCTAGATCTATTTTAAATGCATCAGGATAGTTTCATACTCAGATCTTTATTTTTCACCCTCCCCACCACTCACCAAAAAAGCTATTTAGGACCCTGTTGCTTCACGGGGGAACTTCTGGGTGACTGTCTGGTGGCCATGATTCATAACGTCCAAAGGTGTGTGTCTGTTTTCCCAGACTTATTTTTCAACATAATATTCTGCGTATTATTTTTTATTCAATTGATTTTTTTAGTGGTGTTTAAACATAAGTGTTTACAATATTGTGTTAGTTTCAGAGGTACGGCACAGAGGCCTGAGGCAATCTCCAATCTTTTCTCAGTGTGTATGTTGCTGCTGCTGCTTACTTGCTAAGTTGTGTCTGACTCTTTGCAGCCACACGGACTGCAGCACGCCAGGCTTCTCTTTCTCTTACTGTCTCCCAAGTTTGCTCAAACTCATGTCCATTGGGTCGGTGATGCCATCCAACCATCTCGTCCTCTATCTTCCCCTTCTCCTCCTTCCCTCGATCTTTCACAGCATCAGGGTCTTTTCAAATGAGTATAGGCTCTTCCTATAGGTGGCCAAAATCTTGGAGCTTCAGCTTCAGCATCAGTCCCTCCAATGGACACCCAGGACTGACCTCCTTTAGGATGGACTGGTTGATCTTCTGCGGTCCAAGGGACTCTCAAGAGTCGTCTCTAACACCACAGCTCAAAAGCGTCGATTCTTCAGTGCTTAGTCTTCTTTATGGTCCAACTCTCACATCCATACATGACTACCGGAAAAACCACAGCTTTGACTATACAGAGACTGGACTGCAAGGAGATCAAACCACTCAATCCTAAAGGAAATCAGTCCTGAATATTCACTGGAAGGACTGATGCTGAAGCTGAAACTTCAATACTTAGGCCACCCGATTCGAAGAACTGACTCATTGGAAAAGATCCTGATGCTGGGAAAGACTGGAGGCAGGAGGAAAAGGGGATGACAGAGGATGAGATGGTTGGATGGCATCACCGACTCGATGGACATGAGTTTGAGTGAACTCCAGGAGTTGGTGATGGACAGGAGGCCTGGCCTCCTGCAGTCCATGGGGTCACAAAGAGTCTGATGCAACTGAGCGACTGAGACCTGACCTGATGAGACGTATATTTTCCTCTTTTCAGTTGGACCCGTTAATAGAGCAAAGGCATGTTTGAGCGTCCATAACCTGAGCCGTACGGCACACCATCACAGGGGGTTTAGTACATGGGTGCGCTGTGCGCATCAACCCCGCTGGCGGGCTTCTACATCCCCTTCTGCTGCTGTTTTGTAGGTTAGAGTTAATTCGTGTACTGAGTTGCACAGCAATGTACACGTATGTGCATCAACACACTTGGCATTTCTTGCTGTTTTCATAGGCTGTAAGTCACAGGAGGTGGTCCCTAAGTTCAGCCAAACAACGTGCCATAAGGACATCTTCGACGTGGGGGTTGGGTTTCATCCTCCAAGGAGAATGGGGTTCTGAGGAGCCTACACTGCTTTGGGAGGACCTCCTGCAGCTGAAGGGTCAGCGCATCCTGTCTCACTCTCCAGGCGCCTGAGTGAGTGTTAGGCTCTCAGTCGTGTCCGACGCTCTGTGACCCCATGGCCTGTAGTCCCCCAGGCTCCTCTGTCCGTGGAATTTTCCAGGCAGGAATACTGGAGTGGGTTGCCAGTCCCTTCTCCAGGGGATCTTCCCGACCCAGGGATGAACCCGGGTCTCCTGCACGGCAGGCGGGTTCTTGACCATCGGAGCCACCAGTGGTGCTTTACAATCAAAGCAAAATAACTGGAATCTGATTATTCAGTAAAATAACCTGATCCAGGTAAACATTTCATCCTCCTCACGGGGGCTGAGTTGTCGAGCCAAATCAAACCAACAGACAAGAGTGAAAATGTCGCTGCACTGCCTTCCCTTTGGGACGCTGTGAACTTTGTCAGGCGTGGTGACTGGGTGAACACCAGGAGGAAAGAGAATCAGAAACAAACCCAGGTGAGGTGCGAGCAGTGCTTTGTGTGGGAGTTTATAAGAAAGTAGCTAACTCAGGGCAAGCCTTTGGGGAAATTTTTGCTGTGAGTTGTGTTTCCACTTCGCGCTCCTGCATTTGTACATTCAAGGCTGTGTCCTTTGGGCCAGTTATGACAATAACTGTTGCAAATACTCGCAACTCCACTCTCATTTTCATCCGCTGTTGGTGAGGAGAAGTCAAGGACCAGAAGCTAACTTAGGTGGGCATTTGTTCAATTTTTTAAAGAATTTTAAGGATTCTTTTCTGTATAGCAGACAGAACTGGAGCCAGCCGTCGGCTGCTGGGTTTGGACAAGGAGAGGGCTTGGATGACGCAGGTGCGTGGGAAAGGCGTGCTTTCACTCCTGGGAAACGTCCTGGGGGGGGGGGGGNTTGAAATCTGAACAAAGGAGGATTTGCATTAGAGACCAGCTAATAAAAGCCATCCAAGGCAGGATGGCTCCTGCAGCTGTGGCTGACAAATTCTTGGAAAGAATCCATCCCTCTGGGATGACTTGGTTCCGCGGGGGAGGGCGGGGGGGGGGGGGGGGGGAGCATTAGTAGTTTCTCCCAGAAGCTGCTCGCAGGGTAGGTGCTGGGGCCACACGGAGCTGTGATCCCCTGATAAACATCTATGCCTTGAAAGGTTTGATGAATGTCTGTGTCTCTTCATTGTGCAACGTCGAAGTCAAGACTACATGAAAATAGAGCGTCTCTTTGAAGATGTTCAAAGAGATTCCTCCCGTTTTCTGAAGCTGTTTGTGAAAAGATCTCTATTAACATGTTCTTATGGGAATGGCATGCTACCAGTGGCTTAGTGTTAAAGATTTCAAATATGTATGAGAAATGTTAGAAGACAGATGGTCTGAGAGTGTGTCAGGTGTTCCAGGAGGCTGAACTCTAAAGGGTCCTGCACTGGCATGAGAGTCTGAGGTTCGCGGGACAGCATGGCCTGGGGGCTTAGGAGCAGAAATATTAAGGGATTTTGTGATTTGTAGCACCATCTGTGTTAAGGGCTCTTGACTGTACCAGAATTACTTCCACCTCTAAGTGTGGCCAGGGCTTATTCTGACCTGTGGTTTTATTGAAAGAATCTGTGGATATTATTTCACATGTAGCAACGGGGACAAGTCTGTGCCGGCCAGCTGAGTATGTGATTCCACGCGATTCTAATCTTTCTCATTAGCTGGGTTACCACCAGAGTAAAAGAAATGTTGCAAAAATATGTTGTGTGGGTGGTGTTCCCTTCGGCAAAGTAACAAGCGCGCAAGATGAAACCACCTCCAAGAAAGAAAGAAGCATTTAACCAAACACTAAGACAAAGTACTGTGTTGTTTCTGGAAGGGAATGAAGGTCCTAGAGGGCTGGCGTTCTCTGTGGGCGTGTTCGTGTTCACTGGTATGACTTTGCTTGGAGGCACTTCAAATGTGGGTTCTGTCTGGCCGGGGCCTTGTTCCCGGGTCTCCTCTCCTTTGGCCTCAGAGCCCCAGCCAGCCCACGGCTCCCCCGGATCTGCCTGGTGAAGCGCCCCGCTGCTCTTCCCCCAGGGATCAGGCGCACACCAGCTGTGTCTCATCTCACAGCCACAGTCCTCACAGAAAAGGCCCTGTGCGAACACAGGAACCGCCTACGTGCCGACGGCTTTCTGAGCTTGCCTTTGTTAACGTGAACCTGTTGCTGGGAAGAGAAGCCCCTTGGGGAATGTTTATTTTTTATTTCATGTATTTGTTTGCTTATTTGGTGAGTTTTACACCACATTCCAGACGCCACTGAAAGCTCTTTGGAAAGTATCAGTTTATAATTGCTAAATGAGGGGATGGGGAGGCTTGGGGTGCTCCCCATGTGTGTTTGTGGAAACGGTGTTCGGGGTGGTGACGGGCATCTTGCGTTCACTGCTGCCCTGGCGTGGGCTGCGGGCCCACCGCCAGCGTCAAGCTTGCCCGGCCGCCGTCTCTGACGTGGTTGCTCTGATCACGGCTCTGTTTACAGGGCAGGAAACAGAGGCCTCTAGAGGCTGGGTGAGTCTTCCAGGGCCCCAGGAACCAGGGTCCCAGATCCTGGCGTGGCCCAGAGCCGTGGTCCCAGCTGCCCACCCAGCCAAGCTCCACCAAGCTCCACTGACATGCCGGGCCAGCCTGGCCTGAGAGCTGGGCCTTGGCCCCTGGCAGGACATTCGGTGGCCGTCTCTGGCCCTTGTAGCTCAGTCAGTGAAGAACCTGCCTGCAATGCAGGAGACCTGGGTTCAGTTCCTGGGTAGGGAAGACCCCCTGGAGAAGGAAATGGCAACCCAGTCCAGTGTTCTTGCCTGGAGAATCCCATGGACAGAGGAGCCTGGAGGGCCATAGTCCACAGGGTCGCAAGAGTCATATACCACTTAGTGACTAAACCACTGCTGGGCTCCGTTCCTGGTCCTGACGCCACATGTGTCTGTGGCATCAGACGCCCCTGATTGAGGACCGTGCCCTCCGCCCTCCCCCGAGGCAGCTCCCTCTGTCTTCCTCCCTGCCCTGGGCTCCCAGCCCAGTACCAGAGGGTCCTTGTCCCTCAGTGCTGCGACGTTCTGAAGCCCATGAGTGTCCGGGGCCCTGCCCACGACTGTCCGGGGCCCTGCCCACAGTAGCCGGCAGCGTGGCGGAGCCCACAGAGCACCCACCCACCCAGGGGAGCTCAGGGCGGCAGGTGAGTCCCCAGCCACTCTGCTCCGTGGGCAAGTGCAGCCAGGGGAGTGTGGGCCCCGGACCCCGCAGAAGTAGAAACGATGCAGGGGGCACGGAGACTCCACAGGACGGGGCCCAGCAGCGGGCTCCGGGGAGGCGGGCCCAGAGGCAGGGAGGTGGGTGGAGCCAGCCTCCCCCTGTTGGCCGCGCCCTCAGCCTGGAAGGCAGCCCCGGGCGTCCAGGTCTCCAGCCATGGGAGCCCGGCCTCCTGGACTCTCCCTGAAGATCCACGAGAAAGCTCAGGAGCCCCAGTCTTCCGTGAGGGTGCACAGAGCCTGGGGACTCCAGCAGCAGCTGCATCCCTGGGGAAGGGCTCGTGTGCCATGGCCACCACGGACGCCTGGGGCGGGAGACGGCGGTGCAGCAGGGAGAAAGGTGTGTGTAACCGGGCCTCGGACACAAGCCACGCCCGCCACTCACAGTGGTGGATCAGGAGGAGCAGCTGAGGACCAGGACCCAGAGCAGGGATGAGGTGGCAAGGGGGCCAGGAGGGAGGGGGCAGGGCTGGCTGTGGGGACTGGGTTAGGGGCCGGAACCCCAGAGGACCAGGACCCGGGTGGGGGGGTGGCCCAAAGGAGGGGGCAGGGCCAGCTTGGGGACCAGGAAGCTGGGGGACAGGAGCCGTAGAGGACCAGGACCCAGGGCGGCGGGGAGAGGGGGGAGTGCACGATGGGAGCCATAGGGGACCAGGACTCAGGGAGGGGGAGGGCAGGAAGGAGGGGGCAGGGCCGGCTTGGGGACCAGGCAGCTGGGGGACCGGAGCCGTAGAGGACCAGGCCCCGCAGAGGACCAGGCATAGAGGACCAGGCCCCGGGGTACGGAGTAGGAGAGAGGGGGCAGGGCTGACTGTAGGCCCCAGGCTGGGGGCGAGCCCCTCTCCCCCGAGGGAGGACCGTTGCCACCACTCTCCGTGATATTGATAAGGGAAGCGCAGTGCAGCTGCGGGACCCGATTCCCATTTCACCTTGAAGACGTCCTTTTCCCTCTTTCACCCCCGCACACCACACTGAGAGGCCCAGCTGCCTTTGTCTTACTGTTTCCCTTGCTGGTTCCCGCTTCCTCTTCCTCATTGACCGATTACAGGGCAATCTGCGCACGAGGACCATGATCTGGCATGACAGGGGTTGGTACCTACGGCAGCTGGGCCATCACACAGGGCAGCCCTGGGCCCCGGCCCCGGCCGCTCCTCCCGCTGCAGCTCAGCTCATGACATCACTTGAATCAATGATTTTTAAAACATACATTTCCATTTAGTGATTCATGCTGGGTCTAATTCACTCACCGTTTAATGTCACTTAGAATCATCCAGGGACTAAAAGAGGCCCACAGAGAACAGACTGTAAACGTATATTTTAAAGATAAAAATGGGCCTTTAATATTCTACAGGATTTCAAATCCCTGGACAAAGAGTGTCAGCTTAAATTTAAAGGAAGCCTTCGCATATCTGTCTTTGAAAAAAGAGGAAAAGGCGGCCGGGCCTTCTCTAAAGCAGAGGACTCGTCTCTTTCAAATTACAGTTTTCAAGTCTGATACAGCCAGATAATCATCGGCGGCTCAAATAAAATCATTATTTTGTCTGAGAGAGAAGGCTCATTCGAGGGGGAAGTTAATGGCAGCAGAGATGGAGCGCGGCTGAGCCCTAATCCAGAGACTCTGGCCGACATTAAAGGCGTTCAGGCCCTTCCTTTCGCTTCGGGTGGGACTCAAGACTTGGCTGAAAGGTGGCAGCGAAGCCTCGCCTTGAACGCAGGGATCAGAAGGCGCTTTTGGCAGAAATGAGGGATTAACTCCTGCCCACGTCACGGCCTCAGCCATCAGGGGAGATCTGCTTCTCTTCCACGGGCTCCTTTCATCCCGGACATCGCAATGGAGTTTTAGCTTCAGGGCCGAAGCAGATGTGGAGACCTCGGTGATGCTCGTCAGCGTGCCCTCCTGGGGAAGAAAAGGGCTCGTTCTTGGTGACTCAGAAGGACCCGCAAAGGCTCACCTCACCTTCTGAATCATCTAGACTCCAAGTGCAAACTCTCGGAAGGCGTGAGGCCGTGTTCTGGCGGCCAGCGCTTTCACATAAGCACCATCCAGGTTCAGCTGGGAGACTGAGGTCTGGGAGGGAGGAGTTCTTTATCTCAAGGGTCACGTTCCTGGAGTCTTCCCACAGGGCCCGGTGCAGGATGGGTCTGGCCAGGGCTGGGCGACCAGGAGCTCACTGCCCAGAGCAGATCTGCAGGACCAGAGCCCTCCCCTGCCACCCACAGGCCCCTCCTCTCAGCTCTGACGGAGGCCTCACTTGACCCCGTGACAGCGCTGGTCCCGTCAGCACTCTCGGCTCCCATGCACGTCATGGAGATCCAGCGATGGGCCCGGCCTCTGCCTGGACGGCTGGGGCAGCTGCAGGGCTTTGAGGTTGGCAGAGGAGGGTGGAAAGGACAAGGGAGCCAAGGGCAACAGCAGCCCGAGTGTCCACATCACGTGGAGCCACGGGGACGCCGTCCTGTCCTCCCAAAGGCCGACTCAGAGCCTCCCGGGTGGCTGCTCTCCGTGGGCTGGACTGGGCTGCTTCCTTCTGTTGTTTGTCCTCTGGCGGGCGCACATGGGTGCAGAGGCGGGAAGCTTTGGACCCAGCCAGATCTCAGCTGCCTTGCTCCTAATCCCGACCCCTCTGCTGTTTCAAGAAGCTCCTGGTCCAGGAGGGATTCCTGTGAGGGAGTAATGTCACTTCTTGTTAGTGACTCGGATTGGGAGAAGGAGGAGTCCCTGACGTCAGGATTGGCCAGGGCATGTCACGGGAGTCACAGTAAAAACAGTAGTTTTTACAGAGGTGGTACAGCCTGTCAAACCTAAAGGAAATCGACCCTGAATACTCATTGGAAGGACGGATGCTGAAGCTGAAGCTCCACTACTTTGCCCATCTGGTTCGAAAAACTGGTTCACTGGAAAAGACCCTGATGCTGGGAAAGACTGAAGGTGGGAGGAGAAGGGGATGACAGAGGATGAGAGGGCTGGATGGCATCACCACCTCGATGGACATGAGTTTGAGCACGCTCCAGGAGATGGTGAAGGACAGGGAGGCCCGGCGTGCTTGCAAAGAGTCCCACAAGACTGACCGACTGAACAGCCTCAACAGCTCGGACGCAATGTGAATTCTGTCCCATTTTCCTCCTGAGGTAGTCACCAACACGAACAGCACCCGGCTCTCCTGAGGCTGGGTTGTTTGCACGGCCTCCATTTCCAGACTTCTGACGTTGAATAGCAATGTTTGTCCTAGGCCATTTCTAGAGAGATCTGGGTCTGCGGGGCTGAATGGGCATTTGAGAAGCTCTGTTTCTCCAGGCCTCGAAGACCTGCCCGGCACACCTCCACCGACCGAGGTCCAGGAGACTCCCTCAGAGCAGGAAGCCAGAGGAGATGAGGCCGTCAGTACCAGCACCCTGAGCCCTCTGCCCGAGGGCCCCTTAGAGCGCTGCGCGGGAGGGCAGACTCTCACAGTCCCACCGGAGGGATTTGCTCCTAGTTCCCTCGGAAGGGTCGCTGTTCGCGTTCAGGCCTTAACAAGAGCAGTGAGCTCTGGGTGGCTGTTTTGCCCTGATGTGTGAGCCCAGCGCTGGGCACGGCACCAGTGTCTTACTAGCCACTCAGGCCGGGGAAGCCTGAGCCTCACGCAGCCATCCTGACCCAACGCTCCAGGAGCTGGGGGCCCAGCCCTGCACGTGGGGATCAGGAGCCGCCCTGAGGTTCCGACTGACGGCCTTGTCGGGAGGAACCGACGTGTTTACAGGTGTTTCACATCTTTCTAGTTTCTTCTGGAATGAAAAAGAAGAAGCAGCATCAGGTTCAAACCCTGCCTGGAATCTCGTCCTCCTGGCGTAGGCTTTATTCAAGTGCTAACAGCTAACAGAAGAACTGGAGTTGAGTGTCGGCCTGCAGGACACAGGCTTCCTCTTGAGAAGTTTCACTTCCCGTGAAAACCGCTGCCTTTACACAGAGCGGGAGCGTGAGCTCGCATTTCGCAGACCCATAATGGGCTTGAAACGCACAGAGAGATCAAGGGTATGCAAACGAGAGGCCTCGGCCCGCCTGGACCCCGGGGCCGCCTGCCTGGGCCTTGGGGCGCTCACCTGGGACCTGCACTGCTCAGCTTTTCATATCTGCCGTGGAAACAGCTCTTCTAACCCGCTGAGTCTGAGAAGGGGAGCGCAGGGGAGATGCCGCTGGTTCAGCCCTCTGTCTGCTCTCGGAATTCCAAATGGACAGGGTGTGGGGGGTGGGCTACAGATGCAGACCCAGCAGGGCCGCAGGCCCCTGCAGGGAGGAGTGTCAGAAAGTGTCTGCTGCAGTTTCCCCGTGACGGGGCAGGGGCTGCAGCTGCAGCGGCTGAGAGTCCCCTGGAACACAGCCCAGAACCAGGGCAGTGAGTGTGTCCAAACAGGAGGGCCTGGGCCCCGCGGGACCTGGCGGACAGACTGATGCTGCAATTTGAGTTGTTAGTCACTCCCTAAGTGATGGACAGGGAGGCCGTGCAGTCCACGGGGTCGCAAAGAGCTGGACACAACTGAGTGGCTGACCTGAACTGAACCGAAGTATTGTCTGATGGACTGCAACCTGCCGGGCTCCTCTGTCCAAGAGACCTCCCAGGCAAGATCCCTGGAGTGGGTTGCCATTTCCTCCTCCAGGGGCTCTTCCTGACCCAGGGATCGAACCCACATTCCCTGTGTCCCTGCGCTGGCACGTGGATTCTTTACCTCTGAGCCACCCTATGCGTGGTGTTATGTTCAAAGATGCGCACTGCTATATTTAAAATAGATAACCGCAGTGACTTACGGGACAGCACAGGGATTGTAACCACTTAGATGGGAAAGAATTTGAAAAGGACTGGACGCACGCCCATGTTTGGTGGACTCGCGGTGCTGAAAGCCTGAAGCTCGCCCAGCACGCTGCACCAAGCATTCTCCAACACAAAACAAAAAGTTAGAAAAATGGATGGTGGCTCAGACGTCGAAGAATCTGCCTGCGGCGCAGGAGGCCAGGGTTCCCTCCCCGGGCCGGGAAGGTCCCCTGGAGGAGGGAATTCTTGCCTGGAGAATCCCACGGACAGAGGAAGCCAGGAGGATACTGTCCGTGCGGTCGCACAGGGCTGGACGCCACTGAGTAGCCAACACACGTGCACACTCGCATTAGCACAGAGCCTCAGTTTCCCTTGGATCCTAACAGCGTAAGATGCTTACTTAATTCTATGCACGGAACTTAGTACAATAAGCTTATAAAGCGATACTGGTTCAGAGTGGTGCTGGCCTGTTCTCTGTGAGTACCCTTTCTGCTGGGAGATTGTCACGAGCACTCACGACATGCATTCGGGCTAAGTCAGCAGGGTTTTCTCAGCATCCTGGGGGATATCTTGCTTGGACCTCGTGCATAGCGGAGCCCTCAGAGCGGTGTGTGTTGAACGCCACTCTGCTTTTGAAAAGAAGCCACGATTGTCACTGGTTCCGACTGGATGACGGATACGCTTAAGGCTCTTAGACAGGCTTTCGCAGTGCTGTTTACTTTGGGGGTGAGCACAAACATTACGGTGCTGTTAGGCTGTGAATGGAGCTTTTGTTAGGGTATTATGGGAATTACAGTATTTAAAGAGCACATCTCACCAAAGATAACTTTGAAGGCTCTTAAAGTGCACCTCTTGACAGACCGTTATTGTGAGGGGATCTGGTTAAACCGCCCGTACTTCTAGGAGCGCTGCAACAAAAGAGGCGGCCCGGCTCCGTGACCCTGCTGGTGCAGGAGCAGCCAGACACAGGGACGGGCGAGAGGCACCCGCGGCTGCGGCACGGCCCCGCCCAGGACTGCGCGCCAGCCAGCCACTGCAGGGCAGCTCACCTGCTGACTTCCAGCAGACCCGCACCTGGCGCAGCCAGCGGGAGCTGTGGGAGCCCCCAGGGAAGCATCCCCCAGAGGGGGTGGAAGGCAAGGCAGAGGCCGAAGAAACCCACGCAAAGCCCGACTCGCCTGAAGGATGTGCTGTCTCGGACAAGGAAAACACTGTGTAAATTCACAAGATGACGCTGGACGATTAAAGGATCAAGAGACAGAATGAGAACGTGGAGAAAAGCTTTAGAAACCTGCATTTTAGACTGGAGAGAAGAGAGTCATCGCCTGTCCTCTCTTCCGGAAAAGACCAAGAAGGACTGACAGCCAAGGGCTGCATTTTCAAGGTAGGTTTTAGGGAGACGCAAAAGGCCCAGCTGACTCACGGGAGTCCTGGAATCATCGAGCTGCGTGTCTGCGTCAGGGCACGTGAACGACCCCGGTGCCTCTGCCTGCCTCCGAGCTCCTCACGTCCTGGCATCATAAGCGTGGATTTCGCCGGGCATGTGTTTGATGGGCATCGGCCACGGGTCACTGTCGTAGGCAGGGCTGGGAAACAGAGCAAAGACTAACGCACGGCAGGCATGCAGCTCCGGAGTAGCTGGTGTGGACTCGGAGGCTGCTGAGAAGGTTCAAGATACACCAACGTTTCAAGCCCATCAATCCTAAAGGAAACCATCCCTGGATAGTCATTAGAAGGACTGATGCTCAAGCTGAAGCTCCGATACTTTGGCCACCTGAGGCGAAAACCTGACTCATTGGGAAAGACCCTGATGCTGGGAAAGTTTGAGGGCAGGAGGAGAAGGGGATGACAGAGGATGAGATAGTTAGACAGCATCACTGAGTCAATGGACGTGAGCTTGAGCAAACTCTGGGAGGTAGTTAAGGACGGGGCAGCCTAGCTTGCTGCAGTCTATGGGATCACAAAGAGTCAGACACAACTTAGGGACGGAAAAACAACAACCACCATTTACCCTGCAAATACCGAAGACTTGAGTGATCGAGAAAAACATGCTGCTGTCCTGGTGTGCCAGGTCGGCCCACACCCACACAAATGCCTGGCCCTTCAAGGACCGCGTGCCAGGCCAGCCGGCCCATCTGCCCCTTACTCACACCCACCTCCTGACCCAGTTGTGCCAACTAACCTCCCTGCTGCCTGTTTGTGTTACAGGCTTTAAAATATTTATCCTATATGGTTATGGAAATTTGATACTGGTATAAAACATTCGATCTTGTTCCTAAAAAAAAAAAAAAAAAAAAACCAAAGGATGAGAGAGGAATGGAATTGCATCTCAGTGGCGAGGACTCCCTCCAGAAGAGCGGCCGGGGGTCATTTCCTCAGCCCTCCGCATCCCCTCCCCCCACCTCACCTTTCCCAGCTCCTGTGACGCGGATCAGGTTAATGAGCAGAGCTCCCAGGCCCAGGGCTGAAATTAACGTGCCGGCAGCTGAGTGTCAAGGTCAAAAAAGCCCTTTTCAGAGCTTGGAGCTCAAGACGAGAGGCAGCGGGGCAGGTGGAAATGACCAAATTAATAGTTTGCCACCAAATGTACAAATTCAGTTTGATTCCTAAATGGAAAGAATAACTATATAATCCAGTTGGTGAAACAAAATTAGATTTAAGCATTTCCATGGGCCAATTTGGCTTCTCCGGTAAAGACAGTAATAAGAGCACCTGCAAAGCAGGAGAGGAGAGCCGGGTTTGATCCCTGGGTCGAGAAGATCCCCTGGAGAAGACAATGACCACCCACTCCAGTGCTCCTGCCTGGAGAATACCATGGACGGAGGAACCTGGCGGGCTACAGTCCATGAGGTCACAAAAAGCTGGACACAACTGAGTGACTAACCCATTGAGCGTGGCTGTGGCAAACAAAAAAGCCGAGAGCTCGAGTCTGTGTGACAACTCCAGGCCTGATGGGGACTAAAGCCTCGGTGGGCAGATTGCTGTCTCTCTCTCACCCCTGAAAGGGGCACTACGTCTGGATCCTCCCGCAGTTGTGAGCCCGAACTAAGCTCTGCACACCTGCCCACTCTGATCACCAGGGAGGGAAGCCCACCATGGAGAGACGAAGGGGGACCCTGAGCGTCTTCTCACAGAGGACATCCTGAACCAGCAGCCAGACTGCTGAGCTCTGGTGAGGGTGGCACTTTCAGACTTTATGCATGGTTTGGAGCCTGTCCCCTGGAGGAGGAAATGGCGACCCACTCCAGTATTTTTGCCATGGACAGAGGCGCCTGGCAGGTCACTGGAGTCACAGAGTCGGACACGACTGACTGACTGAGCCAGTGTCCGTGGAGGCTGTCGGGGCCAGTTTTGGTGGGGAGACGAGTCAGGGGGCACCCAGTAATGCTGGGCTTATACTCTCCACTTGGGCTCCCCTGGTGGCTCAGACAGTGAAGAATCTGCCTGCAGTGCAGGAGACCACGATTCGACACCTGGGCGGGGAAGATCCCCTGGAGAAGGGCATGGCAACCCACTCTGGTATTCTGGCCTGGAGAATCCCACGGACAGAGGGCCCTGGCTGGCTGCAGTCCACGGGGTCGCAGAGTCGGACACGGCACTTTCACTTATCCTCTCCTCCATAATCCAAGGTCATGTCAGGGGTCTTGACCCCGGAGTGGAAACAGACTGGCAGGTCCGTGCTTGAGCACTGGAGGAAGGGGGCAAGGGAGCAAGGGAGCAGGGGAGAAAGGGGGTCGGGGGACAGCAGTCTGGCTGAGGAGGGGCTCCAGCTGGCCTGGGTGAGGCTTACACTCCGGAGCCTCCTCCGAAAAGGTGACCCAGCCCCGACGCTCTGTGCCCAGACAACGTTCTGCCACCTCTGGGCCTCGGGGCCCACCGGGCAGCACATGAATAGCTCAGGAACTGGAGATGAAGCCCGTGCTGTCTCTTCAACCCCTTTTGTGACCCAGGAGAGCCTGGCCAAGGGAGTCTGGCGAAAAGGGTGCCCTTTGGAGAAGGAAGGACTCTCCCAGACCCAGGCCGGCTGGTGCTGCTCCCCAGCTCCCTCCATCCACAAAGCCACCCCTTCTCTGCAGTCCAAGTCCCCTGAGAGCACAACAGTGCCTCCCCAGCTGCCCCCGGACTGGACTGTAGAGGCACTGGAGCACCGCAGGCGCGGTGATGGGGGTGGGGTCCCGCCCTGGCCTCGGAGCTCATGTGTCCCAGAGCCGTTCCCTCTATGCTCGGGGCTCTGCTGACCCCACCGCCCCCGCTCCTCTCGTCTGAGGGCCTCCACGTGCCACGGGCCGAGCCTCACGTCCTGTGTAGCTATGGGCACCTGCACCTACCCGCAGGGAGGAGGAACCCGCCCACCTGGAGACCCCCTGGAACCGTGTTCCCCAGCACCCCTGTTCACCTGGGGACACAGGTGTCGCCTGCCTCGGCCGTTCCAGGGAGAAGGGTGTTTATGCTGACGCAGGGCGGCTGGGCTTTCCTGACACCAGCGGCTCCTGACAGACGGGAGCAACAGCCTTCCCAAGGCTGGGGTGGGTCGGATCCTCGTCACCACGTACCAGCGGGGTCTGAGGAAGTGCTGGGGTCCCTAGCAGAGCAGCAGCAGGCCTGCGGTGTCCACTGGGCATCACCCCTGCTTGCACCCGCATCACCCCGGTGGCCACCCTCAGGGCCCTCAGGTTTCCCCTGGATCCAGGACAGTGGGGGTCAGCGGCACTCAGGCAAGATGGGGACAGGAGAGTCAGGCATGGGCTTGGAGGACCCATGTCCCCAGCTGTCCTGACAAAGTCTCCCAGAGCAGGCAGCTTGAAATGCCAGGAAGGGTTCTCTCAGGTCCTGCAGGTCAGAACCCCCTGATCTAGGCATCTGGCAGTCCTGAATGAGTCCCAGGTGGCTCCCCCACCTCTCGGTGGTGCTGGCTGTTGGCCCTGTCCCTGGCTTCTGGAAAAATCCCTGCAACTCGGCCATCCGGGCCACAGACGTCTTGCTGGGTGTCTGTATCCACGTTTCTGCTTCTTTCCTTACACCTGTCCTGTGGATTAGGGTTCCACTAACCCCAGGGTTAATTCAAAGATGGTTGCCCCTTGGAAGAAAAGCTATGACCAGCTTAGACAGCATATTAAAAAGCAGAGACATCACTCTGCCAACAAAGTTCTGTCTAGTCAAACCTATAGTTTTTCCAGTAGTCTTGTATGGATGTGAGAGTTGGACAATAAAGAAGGCTGAGTGCTGAAGAATTGATGCTTTCGAACTGTGGTGCTGGAGAGTCCCTTGGACTGCAAGGAGATCAAACGAGTCAATCCTAAAGGAAATTAACCCTGAATATTCATTGGAAAGCTGAGACTGAAGCTGAAGCTCCAATACTTTGACCACCTGATGTGAAGAGATGACTCACTGGAAAAGACCCTGATCCTGGGAAAGACTGAAGGCAGGAGGAGAAGGGGACGACAGAGGATGAGACGGTTGGATGGCATCACCGACTCGATGGACATGAGTCTGAGTGAGCTCCGGGAGCTGGTGATGGACAGGGAGGCCTGGCGCGCTGCAGTCCATGGGGTCGCAAAGGGTCAGACACAGCTTAGCAGCTGAAAAGTGAGACTCCAGTGTGACGTCTCTGTAGCTCTTTTCACAAGCCGTGACCCCAATCCAGACAGGGTTCTGAGATCCTGGGGGTAAGTCTCCACTGTAGGAGCTGGAGGTGGGGGCACAATCTGTCCCCCAGCCCCTGGGCACAACACTTGGGGTGCCCGACAGTCATAGGATCACTAAGACCACAGCCGGAGAGCACCACGGCCCCGTGAGGACTGCACGGTGGACGCAGCCTGGGGAGCTCGCACGGTCTGCTGGCGTTCCCTTTCGCCCCGGCTCGGGTGGCTCTGCCAGCTAAGCCTCTGGGACTCGGCTCTTCGTTGGCATGCCTTCCGTTAGCGTCCATCTGCGATTTCCATAATCGCTCGTTATGTGTCATGTTTCCGGTGAGTGAGGTTGTCGGGGCCCCTCCCGTGTCGTGGGCAAGGGCCTTGTGTCCCCTCCCCAGACTCAGTCCCGGAGGCCCTGCCAGGGAGGAAGGTTCAGCCCGGGGTTGTGGGGGCCTGCCTGTGGATGAGGGTCCTCCCAGGGTGCCCCTGCATGCGTGTGCCTCCCCTTAGGATCGGGGCTGCCCTCTGAGACCCCGGTAGAGTGAGGCCAGGGAGGGGAGATGCTGCATTTTCCCCACCCGCTGACTCAGCCCGCCCCAGACCGTCCTTCCCGCGTAGAGATCAGGGACACTGCACCTGCGGAGGGGTGGCCCCAGGCATCGTAGGCAGGCAAGAGTCCCCTCTTGGAGTCTCCCTGGGGGGACCTTCCTCCTGCCAGGGGCGGGGAGCAGGAGGCGCGAGCTGATCCCAGCGACCCCGGCCAATCAGCATCTTCTCCTCCAAGTGCCTCCCCCACCGCACCCCCAGCCAGGACCCCAGCGTCCCCAGGTGGACAGGGGATGGGGGGCCGTTGCTGTGAAGGAGGAAGTGCTGCCTGGCACGAGGCTGGCCTGCCCCTGACCCCAGCCCCGCTCGGCCTGAACCCTCGCCTCCTCCCCAGCCTCTGGGGAGTAATCATACACTCCTTGCTGCACTGAGCTGACCCTCCAGCCCGGATCGCTCCATCCATGACCCCGGGTCACCGATCTCCCCAGAACCACGTGAGCTCCGGGCTGGGAGAAAGTCTACCCGCCCCTTTGTGTAACGGGTAATAAAACGTGGATGACGATTAGAACAATCGCGTCTCCAGCCAGGCCCTCCTCACGCATCAGTGACTCCGGTTTGCAGGAAAGCCTCGTCCACTTGCTGCTGACAAGTGTCTAACTTCTAACACCCCTCAGCTCCGGCTCCTTTAGCCACAGATGAAGCTGAGCGCCAGGGCTGGGAGATGCTTCCAGGGCCCAAGGTTTAATTATGGGTGTCCTGTGCGAGCCAACCGTCACGGCGCCTCCCCTCCGAGGACAGCAGCGTGAGCCATCGACCGAGGCAGGTGGGGAGAAAAGCCTTGCGTTCGCAGCCCCACCCTGAGCCGGCCTTGTCCTGCCTCACTGACTTGCTGTCCTGTCCTCCCATCAGACTCACTCAGAGAGAGGTCACCGCGTGCCCGAGGCCTGCGCTGGGCGTCTTAGCAGACCATCTTCCCTAAGTGGCTGAGCCCGAGGGCTAGAGCTGCACTCAGCTCTCTGAGTCCACCGAGCAGAGGCAGGGCCTCAGACAGGCTGGCACAGAGCTGCGGGGAGCTGCTCTGGGCCCGCGCCTGTCCTCGGCGATCCTCAGGAAGCAAAGCAGAGGACAAGCTCAGAGGGGGCTTCTGGGAAGAAGTGGAGAGCCCTGGGCTTCCCGAGATCCCTTCCACCTGCTTTAATTGTGTTTAAATGACGTTAATCGATTGAGTTGCCTGGCACTGAAGATGCCAAATGGAACAGGGAGACAGCAAAGCTAAACTCTGCCATCACTAGGAAGACTTGGTTCGGTGGTTGTTCCAGAGTCTCTGAGAGATGCGTGGCTAGGTGGCTCTGCCCTCTGAGCTCAGCTCTGACCTTAGCATAAAGACTGTGATTTCAGTCTGCTCCTTGAGAGTGGCTGAGGGTTGATTAGATTATGCACTTGGGTCTTGACTTGGAGTTGTTGTTCAGTCCCTAAGTCATTTCCAACTCTTTGTGACCCTATGGACTGCAACTTGCCAGGCTTCCCCATCCTTCAGTATTTCCCAGAGTTTGCTCAAGCTCATGTCCACTGAGTAGGCGTTGCCATCCAATCATCTGATCCTCTGTCCCCTTCTCCTCCTGCCCTCAGTCTTTCCCAACATCAGGGTCTTTTCCAGTGAATTGGCTTTTTGCATTAGGTGGCCAAAGTATTACAGTTTCAACTTCAGCATCAGTCCTTCCAATGAATATTCAGGCTTGATTTCCTTTAGGATTGACTGGTCTGAGCTCCTTGAAGTTCAAGGGACTCTCAAGAGTCTTCTCCAGCACCACAATTTGAAAATATCGGTTCTTTGTTGCTCAGCCTTCTTTGTGGTCCAGCTCTCACATCTGTACGTGAATACAACCATAGCTTTGACAACACAGGCGTTCACAGGCAAAGCGATGTCTCTGCTTTTTAATATGCTGTCTAGGTTTGTCCACCTGATGTGAACAGCCAGCTCATTGGAAAGAACCTGATGCTGGGAAGGACTGAAGGCAGGAGGAGAAGAGGGAACAGAGCATAAGATGGTTGGATGGCATCACCAACGCAGTGGACATGAACTCGGGCAAACCCCAGGAGATGGTGAGGGAGGCAGGGAGGCCTGGCATGCTGCCGTCCACGGGATCGCGAAGACTCTATAGGACTTGGTGACTGAACAACAGCAGCAACTAGGTTTGTCATAGCTTTTGTTTCGAGGAGCAAGCTTATTTTAATTTTGTGGCTGCAGTCACCATCTGCAGTGATTTTGAAGCTCAAGAAAATAAAGTCTGACACTGTTTCCACTTTCTCACCATCTATTTGCCATGAAGTGATGGGGCTGGATGCTATGATCTTAGTTTTTTGAATTTTGAGTTTTAAGCCGGCTTCTGGGTGGAACGGGCAAGGTAGATTATTAGGGCCACCACACTGGCCATCCCTCTGGCTTGTGTTGGAAGGCCACCCGCCCTCCGTGCTGGCATTGGACGGCCCCTGAATCTGCAGGTCAGGCTGGGCCCCGGACATCTGCGCCTAGGGCCGGATGAAGCAGGCCGAGGAAATGAGGAAAGCGCTCCTTCATCCAGCATGGGATAAGGGGTGGAGGCCTCATATTCTTTCCCTAACCTGGGTGGACTCCCGTCCTGGGGGAGGATTCCAGTGACCCGGTGCCTGAAGGTGCCTGAGGGTCAGCCTCATGCCAGCCCTGCTCTGCCAGCATGCAAGTGCCTGCACACGCGCGTGCACACACACAGACACACACGCACTCTCTCCTGAAAGCGTTTCGCTCCACGACCTCAAGGGTCGTGAACCCAAGGTTCTTGCCAGCGCTCATGCCACATGGCCCGCCCCTCTCCCCGAGAGACTGTGTCTAGCCCGTGGCTGCTGACGTGTTTGTCTCTCCGAAGAAGCGCTGTTGCACATTGTGTAAGACAATCACACGCCTCTCCATTTGTGTATGTGTCTGAAGTTTTTAAATGAAAATATGCCTGCTAATTTGAGACACAGAACGATCCCCACACGTCCTCTTTGGTGTGTATTTTCTAAGTGCTTCCGGGCGGCTGTGTGAGTCCCCTTTGTTTCCAGAATGTTCGGTGGATGAGTTTCAAAGCAGCAGTGAGAGCAGCGGCTGGCAGATTCCGGGCTTTTCATGGTGGAATCTGAGGTCCAGGAGCAATGCGCCTGCTCCCGGGGGCAGCAATCCGGAGCCTAATTCCTCGCCCTCCGTGTTGAAAACATATCCCCCTACGCAGCTGTACCAGAGCAAAGTGCACACATCTTGGGAAACTTTGCCAGCATCACGCAAAGTAGGCAGATGGGCTTTTCTTTCTTTATCATTTCCAGGTGCATTTGAGGGCGAGGAGAGTTCTAACAGGTCTCAGTGGGCTGTGCGATCCAAACCCCAGAGTTATACCCATGTATTTCATACAGATGTTGCTTTAGAGACGGGAGGGGGGGAGAACGTGCCCCCAAATCGTGCCTCCAAAGCAGCATCACCCTTCAGCACATTTACAGTAGGTGCTTCGGCACCATGTCCCCCAGATAGTCTTTTCTCAGGTACTACGTTCTGATCCCACCTTCTGGGCAGGGCTTGGCCCAGGGGCTGGCCAGGGGAACCTGCCGTGTGCCGCTATGTGCCTGCACAGGTGAGCTAAGGACTCAAGATCAGCTCCGAGAACCTGAGACAAATGTCAGCTGTTGCCTCCAGACCGTGAAGCTCCCCCATCGCACGTGTGTCCTGGAACACAGACCCTCCTGGAGAGCAATTCCGTGTCCTCCTCCAGCAAACAGGCTGTGCGGAGTCCCTGTTTTAGAGAGAACACTTTGTCCCAGCTCCTCTGTGCAGGCTCAGAATCTGATAAGAAATTCACTTCTTACAAAGAGTTGCCCATTCGGGTCTCTCGACGTGAAAGCGTGACTTATGCTTCGTCTATCACTCTTATTTTGTGAGTAAGATTTCAGCCCATCAAGGTTAGGCGCATTAATCTTGGGCCTGGGGTAGATTTCATCCACCACCCAGTGTCGTACCTTTCACCCTGGGGTCTTCAGAGCCTGACTTTTGGAACAAAAAGTTTCAGTGAGGAGACTCGGGAAGCAGTCACCTGTCTGGTGACAATAGGGCCACCCTGGGGCCACAGGCCCTGAGCAGCGGAACCCCCGGGGCCCTCACGGGCCACCCTGGGGCTGTTCTTGGCAACCTCGTCCCCAGGAGACACCCTGCACCCTGAGTCCTGAGCACAGCTGTCTGCTCCTCCTTGAAGTCCTTCCCAAAGCCCTGATCATTGAAAGCACACATATTCGGGCCCCAAGCCTGCTATCCCTGCCCTCTGTTTACGAAGTACATTTCAAGACCCCCACCCCGCCCCTGGCCACCGAACGCCGTTTCCTAAGGTGGTTCTGGGGCCCGCTGTCCCACCGTGTCCCAGCATGGTCCCGATGCCTTCTGATCTGTGGCATCCAGCTTAGTGATTGCGTCCTGTCCAGACTCCTGGGTACAAGGTCAAACCCATCTACACCCATCTCCAGACAGCGGCAGCCTGTTGTTACCTACCCTGGCTGCAGCCCCTCTGCATCCTCCGTGGACGCAGGGACTGTCAGAGACCACCGGGCCTCGTTGGAGCCCACAGCGCCCGGTGCAGGTCTGGGGGCAGGGGTCTGTCCATCTGCTTTAAGTCCACCTGGTGAGTGGGCCGCCCCCGCCCCTCACCCGCTCAGGCTCCTGCGTCTTCCCACGTGGCGAGGGCTCGGCCATGAGGGGCAGGACTCAGAGGTGTCGGGGCCCCGAGGCTTCAGACTCAGCCGTCGAGACGAGTGGCATTGGAGTCAAGGGCCATCACCATCCTGCAAGGACTTCACTGTGGACACAGCGCAGGGAGTCCCCGTACGCAGAGGTCAGCGCTGCCGACGCCCGCTCTCCCAGCCTTTCCCCAGCAGGGCTTGAGACGCTGAGACAGCTGCTCATTGTCTGGCGGTGACGTGGGGACACTGGTGGGTGCCGGGCCTGGGCAGAGCGGGCTGGCCTGGAAGGGCCCAGAGGGACCCGGTTCCACTTCACGTCTCCTCCCAGTGCAGCCTCAGGAGCCGACTTATAACTCTCGACTCTTGAACCCTGCCAGCAGCCTCTGTTGACCGTGAAGACGTCAGAACCTGAATTAGGGCCCTGGCACTACTGAGTCTCCCTCATACACCTTGTTGGACAGTTACGAATTCTTCCAGACACACCCAAGGCTCGGTGGTGGACTTCTGCATCTTGTCTCCAGGTCCAGCTGAGAATCAAAGTTGATGCTCATGGGACGTTGATCTGGTCCCTTTAGGTCACAAGCCAACAGTGCTTTGCACCTGGTCTTTGTGGTAGCTCTTGAGTCCCTTCCTCCTTTTGATACATGTTTTTTAGAAAATGTTATTACAAGAATATCTGTATTTATTACAAGAATATTTGATAAGAGTAAGCAACCTGCCGATGGCTTTCATTAAAGAACCTTGTAAATGAACAAGCCTCTCTGGCTGGATAATCATCCAGGAGAAGCTTCTTAGATTCACAATGTCATTAGAAGCACAAATCCTTTTTCTTCTGAATTTCATCCTGTTGAGAGGAGCAATCGCTGCCTCTGAAGTGCTTGAGAAGGGCGAAGATGGGTGGAAAGGGATGCATTCGTGTTAACTCATCCCAGTGTTTACAGCGGCAGTTACTGATTTAATTTATGAAACTGAATGAATTTAGTGCAAGATAAATTTGTACAGATCCCTGAGAAAGAGAGCTTTCTGGGAGAGAATGGAGGTGAACTCCGCTGTTTTGAGAGGGCAGGGAATGGTGGTCGGGCAGGCAGGATGGATGCTCTGCAGAAAAGCCCCACAGTGGACCATCCATGCCGGGCTGTCCACCCGTCTGGAGGGCAAGATGCCTCAAAGACTCAAGGTGAGCCAAGTCTCTTCTCGGAAATGCAGCGTATCTCACAGCACGAGATGCGCTCAGCACACATGCAGAAAAGCACGTGGACACAGGTGAACCCATCGTCTGGTCTGTACAAGGGTGCGGACGGCTAGAGACGACATCTGGTGCAGCAACTTAAAGGGAGGGACCGGGGGGTCCAGGGGAGGGGAGGGAGGCCTCACCGGGTGGCCGAGGCACAGGGCTCAGGAGGCCCGGGCAGGCTGTGGGCGGTGGGGCGTCCTCACAAGTCTGTGTGCTCGCCCTTCAGCCCGGCGTGTGAGGCATCCTTGTGCGTGACGAGTGCTCCCACCACTGGGAAGGAGTGGCTGCCTTGGAGAGTGTCTGGATCTCTACACCCTTCTTCCCGGCACACCAAGGTCTTCTTGCTGGAGTTTTACAGCTGCATCCAGAGCCGGCTGGAAAGTAGCCTTGGCGCTTGTGAGAAGCTGGTCCAGTCCCTTGAAGCCACAGATCTGCAGAACTTGGCACCTGGTGTTTCCTGAAGTTCTTGGGACTTTGCTCCATTGGATACACACTTTCTTCTGTTATTATTATTATTATTTTTAAATCACAAGATGCAAACATAGCAGCAATACCACGGCCAGGTGCTGCTGTCTTCTGTAAGATACTGTTTCAGCTGACGCTGTAACCTAACACCTCGTTTTCTGCCCTGAGCTGGGGAGTGATGTCCAGGGAGGAGCACAGGCCTCCCGAGCTCCCGGTGAGGAGCCTAGCGTGCTGTCTGCAGGTCACAAAGTCTGTGCTTTGAGCCTCCCGTGACCCCCTGCCCAGCAGGCCAGTCGTCTTCTGTTCCCACCTGAGTGATTGGAAACACAGAGCCCACCGGGACCATGAGCTCCAGGCTCCTCCAAGCTCCTGGCAGGAGCCTCTCTTTGGGGAAATGGCGCTGGACGCTGGGGTGGGCAGCCTGACCCGAAGCTGTGCAGGAATTCCTGCCCTCGGCAATTTTCTGGTAAAAGACAAGAGGCTAGGGGGCTGGGGGAGTGTTGGGCCTGTTCCCCATGGGGCCCGTGCCTCGGCCCCTCGAGGGCTGTTTGTACGGAGACCTCATCAGGCCAAGTGCAGACAGGGTGGTGGTCCCCCTGTATCTGCAACCCTTCCTTCTGACCCCATAGCCTGGGGGCTGGAGGCCCTGCAGGCTGTCCTGGGTAGACTCAGAATGTCATGAAGGAACTGGGCACCAGCCTAAGTACCTACAGTCCAACTGTTGATGTTCAAAACTTTGGCAGTCAATTCAGCCCACGTCCTAAAGAAGCGTTCTACAGTGATCATACGTCTTTCCATGATGAGAGCAAAGTAGCTTATGAATGTGTCACCAAAAGGAAATTGTAAGCCTGATCGTTTCCCAGATTTGCCCAAAGAAAGACTGTTTGGAGAATGATGCTCGGACAGAGGGGCTTCCTGGGCGTCTCAGTAGTAAAGAACCTGCCACCCCTGCGGGAAACCCAGGGGCCACAGGCTTGATCCGTGGTCAGGAGGATTCCCCGGAGGAGGGCGTGGCAACCCGCCCCAGCATTCTTGCCTGGAGAAGCCCATGGACAGAGGCGCCTGGCGGGCGACAGTCCGCGAGTGGTAAAAAGTCGGATGCGACTGAGTGACTGAGTGGCTGAGACAGTGACGCTGCTCAGGGATAATCCCGAGGGGTCATCCGTGAGCTCTGTTCAGGGTCAAGTGTTGGGAAGAAAACTCTGACGGCGTCTGTGTGTATGAGTGTGTGTGGTTTGCTTGTGTGTGCGTGTGTGCACGCGTGTGTACACGTGTGTGTACGTGATGTGTGTGTGATGTGTATGAGGCACACAGGCATTTCTTCTCCTCTCGGTCACAGACCTTCCTGCTTTCACTGCTCTGGTCCGAGTCCATGTTTAAAATCAGCGGGCGTGTGGTCCCTGGATGGGCCCTCGGCCTTGCCCCTGCGTCTTGCCCACTCACCGAGGTGAGGGGGGAGGCGTGTGCCTGCCGTCTCCACTTCAGACACTCACACCCTCATGATCTCCGTGACGGAGACCGCCAGCGAGGGGGCCCTTCCCCCAGGACCCCATGCAGACCCATGCAGTGCAGCCCAGAGGCAGACGGTGACTGCCCACTGGCTGTGCCACACCCCAGAATTCCATGGACACTGCGCCCGTGTACTTCTCGTCTGAATTTCTTACACATAAATAAGATGTCTTTTACTTGACTGGATTTCTAGTCAATACTGAGATGCCGAATTGGCCTCTTGTTCTCACTTGTGGGTGAGAGAACATCTCTTTCTGGAAAGACTCTTTCTTGGTCCTGGGGGAAGAGTTTCTGCCAGCAGGTGACTGGCTGCCAGAGGGTGGGGTGTGCCCGGGAACCAGTGCCCTGCCCTCTCCTCTGCCCTCCACTCTATGGCCTCGTCCCCTGGTCAGTGTGGTTGATGGACCCAGGAAACAATGGAAGGCTGGCCCGGCAGGTTGAGTGGTAAGGGAAACCCCACATTAGTCAGTATAGGTTGGACAGGATCCCATGGAAACCAAACACTCCGCTGACAAAATGATCTCATTAGGGGTAGATTGAGCCACGAGGTGGTCCCTAACGTGGCTTCCTAAGGAGATTACTCCAAAGTTGGTAGAGTGTATTTTGTTTCTGGGAAAATCGAGTTAATCATTTAGCAATAATGTGCTTATTAGAAATGAGCACCAATTATTACAAACATTCAGCAAGGATTTGTGGCGCCCTGATCACACGCCAGGCGCGTCTCGGCCCCAGGATGCAGCTGCGACCATGCCAGTGGGGCCCAGACCACCCACCCTTATCATCCCCCAACCAAGCTCCCACTTGGGGTAACTCATTGCCTTAGCGCCTTTGTTGCTGGTTCTTTGTTGTGTTCCTATGGTTATTATTTTTTAACTTATAAAAAGGGCTTCCTTGGTGTCTCAGAATGTAAAGAATCAGCCTGCCCTGGGGAAGACCTGGGTTCAGTCCCTGGGCGGGAAGATTCCCTGGAGAAGGGAACAGACACCTACTCCAGTGTTCTGGCCTGGAGAATGCTGCGGACAGAGGAGCCTGGCAGGTTCACAGTCCACGGGGTCGCACAGAGCTGGACTCAGCTTATAAAGGCGACGAGGTGATACCGGCTCATTTGTCGTTGCCCCTTGGTGGATGGCTTCCAAAGACAGACTGCGTGCTGGCGACAAAGATGGAAACCCACCCTGCTTCTCAGCACAATTACTATCCTAAGAAAATCTCACTTCACCTTATAAAACTGTTGAGGTGTACGACCCCCTGGTTCATCAATGCGGACCAGTAGACACTCCTTAAATGGCAATGCCATAGCAGGGATCCGATTGTGAACCGCTTCTTCAAATTCCACAGCAGAGACTGTGTCAGGGCTGTGTGCCATCTCATTTGGGTCATAATTTGGGTCCGTGCCCCCACAGGAGAGCTTAGGAAATGGAAATACCTCATGGGCATGAGCTTTTCCAATTTCGCAGCCTGGGGTGGCCACACAGCTTATTGCCAAAGACCTCATCACCGGAAATCTCATGGTCTGATCTCGGGAGCCCTGGGATGTTCACCGTCCCTGGGTATGGAGGACAGAGCAGCGTCCTGGGACGCTGGCTTCAACGCTAAAGTTCAGGGAGTCCAGACAAAGGGGACGGGCTGGGCACTCCCCGCCCCCCTTAGCCCGCTGTTCAAGCCAGTCACTGAAACCACTCAGAGTCCAGAGGGGATGGGCTGGGAGGGAAAAGTGATGTGATGTCCATCTTCCTGTGTCCCACGCCACAGGCAGGACAGACTGGCCACATGGAAAAGACACTTCCTGGAGGGAGACTTGTCACCGAAAAGATAACATCCTCTCCAAATTCCCAGGATGCGCTGCCATGGCTTCCACCATTTTTCTATTTCTTTTAAAAACATGACTAACGGGAGCAAAAGACAGGATCTGAGATGGAAATGTGTGGGTACAACGTGTTCTCCAGATCTTCCTCTGGACTTCTCATAAGCAAATGGCCAGAGGATGTGATGTCCAGGAGATGAGCCAGAATCAAACCGTGGTGGTGCGTCCGGTCCGCTCTGGGAGGGGGGATCCATTCACCTGTCACCTGGGGTAGCAGCCCCCAAAGTTCCCACTAGGCTTGGTTTTGTTCCTTTATTTTAGCCGAGTAGTCAAATTATGAAAGATCTTTCAAAGACAATAGATGCACAGAAACAGGTAACTGAATAGAAACAGAAATAACCTGGATTAAACAAAACAGCTTCTAAAACTCCTGGTGCGCTCCACTGGGAAGGGCCGTGAGTGCTGTGGGGTGGACAACTCCACTTGGGTTTTCCATCTACTCGCGGGTCATCTCCATACAAAGTGGGCACATGTTGGTGAGAAGTGACTTGTCCTTTCATCCACAAGACAACTTGGATTTCACTTCCAGCAACTCTGCGATGTGAGGTCAGTAGGTCGCACGACAACTTTAGAGCGGAAGAACTCGGGTGTCTCAGTAGCTACTTGTCGTGGGTCGGGTGGGTTGTCGTGGGATCCCCTAAGTGTTTCAGGCTGAAGCAGAGACTGGGGTTCAGCCTGTCGCTGGGGGTGACCTTGGGATGGCAGGAGTGGGAGGTGTAGGAGAATGCACGGTCAGGTTGTCTCCACAAAGGTCGTGGCTGAGGTGGTGGCCGCTGCTCCGGGAAGGATGTGTGACTTTGGGGGACAGTGTCCTGCCCTGAGGGGATCCTGCAGATGACCAGCCGCTGAGACCCACCTGCTGACCTTCCCAGCAGCTGGGGAGACCAGCTCTGCAGCCACCTTCCCTGAAGGGACACCTGGGTGGCACCTCCAGCGTCAACCCTGCGAGGGTTATTATGTGAGCGGTGGAGCTCTGGGTTCACATAGAATCCTAAAGCACTTTCCACTTTCAAACATCAGAGTAATGACTCTCAGTGAAGCTGGAGTTCCATAAGCCAAGCCTCCGATAGTTCAGTCTGTCTCCTAGATGTTTTATTAGGGGTTCAATTTTGTTTTATTGAGTTTTATTGGGTAAGTTGTTGTTGGGAAGTAATTTTGCTTATGAGAGAAGTTATATGGAGTTCATATCTTCCTTCCTTGAGGGTCCACATGGTTCGATTGCACTCAGACCCGTCCGGCTCCAGCCCCGAGTTCTGTGCGAGCTCCCCCAGCCTCACGCACAACCCCCTTCCGTCCCTGAGCCCACACCCAGAGCAGAGATGCTGCCCTGGGCATACGGTCCCCTCTCTGGGCAGCCAGACCTCTAAGCAGCCTGGTTCAAAGAGCAGGCTGCAGACGGAGCCAGCCTGGGTTCAAGTCTCTGCCTCCCTGTGCCCTTGGCAGAGAGGAGACCAGCTCAGCCTGTCATGTGCTCGTCTGCACCACGCAGTCTGGAGCCGATGATGCTTTCTCCACAGAGCAGTCTTTAGGATCAGACTGGATTACAGCTACTAAATGTCTGCTTAAATGCTAGTACTGAGCGAACGCAAGTTTTCCTTCATCTCCTTCCTCTGAAATGCTACTGGGCCTGCCCATCTCACTGGAAATGAGTTCACCACCGTGCCATCAACTGAGCCGCACTTCCCCAAGGACTTGGACTTTTTAAATTCATAAATGCACACACAAGAGGCAGCTGTCTGTCCTGCTCTGATAACCTGCGTTTCTGCACTGTGCCCAGTCCACCCCCCGCCCTGGGCTCTGCTGGGCTCTGTCACAAGCTGGGGTCAACCTTTGGGGTTGGCCAATTCCACAGAAATTTGGCCTTGAATTCTGGGGTCCTGAGCATGCCCCCGTCCACTCTGCGGACGCCCAGAATTGCATGGCACTGCTCGTTGCAGATCCTGTGCCCCTCCAGGCACAAGGGTGCTCTGGAGACACCCTGGAAGATTCCTGACCACCCTCCCCCACCAACGAATCTCTGACGGCCGTGGATGCAGGCAGCTCTCCAGGGATGCCCTTGTCTTTTTCCTTCACATCCCCTCCCCCCAAATCTCCCAAATCTCTGCCACTCTCATCAAGACGCAGCCTGCCCAGCCCTTCAGGGTGTGTCCTTTTTCAGGAAAACGAGCCTCTGCTGTTTCACTCCGTGGTTCCCCTGCACCTTCCTGGATCGCTGTCCATCCTTCCCTCGGCCAGCATCCTCACACCTTCCCTGCCTGAGCAGGATGCCCTCTGGGTTCCCCTGCCAGAGGCTGGAAGCCAGGTCTCCCCGCCCTTGGTCCCATCCTGGGCGTCTTCTCCCAAGTCCCGCGTGTCTCTGCTGCCCCTGCCTCCCTCCAGCTTCCCTCTCCTCTCGCGGCGAGCTTCTCACCTTGATGGTCGAGGACACCGAGGTCTCATCAGCACCTTAATTTCCGTGGCTCAGCACCACCTCCCTCCATCACCTTTGTCCTCACCCCGCACAGGTCACCGCAGCCCCGGGTCCACTGTCCTGTCGGGATGTGTGTTCTGTGTTGTCCAGATGATGGGCGCGGTGAGAATCTCCACCGGGAGCCGACTCCTCCCTCCCTCCAAGACCGAGTCTGCTTGGGTCCCTGCATTCCCGGGCACTGCTCAGCCCTGGGCCCGTCGTCTCTTCCTGTCACTCCCCTCAGGGTCCTCGACCTGACCTCCCTCTGCATAACGTGGTCCTCCCACTTGGAAATGATCCTTTGAAAACGAATATCCCCGGTCCCATGGCCTCACTCCCACCCTCTCTGCTGACTCCCCGCCCTTCATCTGCAACACGCCCCGAAGGTCTCTGCTCGGATGCCTCACTTGACCTCAGTGGCTCAATAGCTAAATGCCTCCCCCACCCCTTTGCTTTCTCTGTCACCAAAACTCCTATTTCCTTTGAAGGGAGGAGCTTCTGGGGGTGAGCACGTGGCCTCCCTTCTAACCCATCCTTCCCTTCTTCTGACTTGACTTCCCAGGGCCCTGCATGCAGCGTGGACGTCTAGAAACAGGGGACTCTGCTGCTTTTTCATTTGAAGTGTGTGCCCAGGGTTTACACAAAGCAGCACCTTGCGTGTTTCAAGGCACCTGCTGAGTGCACTGTCTTCTTCCAGGTTCAGCGGCCCCTGGACCAACTCGGGAGACACAGTGAGATGCTCCCTCGTGCCCTCCACTCTGGTCTTTTCTCCCGCTTACAGCATCTCACGTTGTGTGTGTTGGTGTGTGTGCACTCGCCCATGTATGTGAATTTTCCCATGAAGACTTTGTGAGCCTTTGCCTNCTCCCCCACCCCTTTGCTTTCTCTGTCACCAAAACTCCTATTTCCTTTGAAGGGAGGAGCTTCCGGGAGTGAGCACGTGGCCTCCCTTCTAACCCATCCTTCCCTTCTTCTGACTTGACTTCCCAGGGCCCTGCATGCAGCATGGACGTCTAGAAACAGGGGACTCTGCTGCTTTTTCATTTGAAGTGTGTGCCCAGGGTTTACACAAAGCAGCACCTTGCGTGTTTCAAGGCACCTGCTGAGTGCACTGTCTTCTTCCAGGTTCAGCGGCCCCTGGACCAACTCGGGAGACACAGTGAGATGCTCCCTCGTGCCCTCCACTCTGGTCTTTTCTCCCGCTTACAGCATCTCACGTTGTGTGTGTTGGTGTGTGTGCACTCGCCCATGTATGTGAATTTTCCCATGAAGACTTTGTGAGCCTTTGCCTACATGATCAGTCACTCAGNGACGTCTAGAAACAGGGGACTCTGCTGCTTTTTCATTTGAAGTGTGTGCCCAGGGTTTACACAAAGCAGCATCTTGCGTGTTTCAAGGCACCTGCTGAGTGCACTGTCTTCTTCCAGGTTCAGCGGTCCCTGGACCAACTCGGGAGACACCGTGAGATGCTCCCTCGTGCCCTCCACTCTGGTCTCTTCTCCTCCCGCTTACAGCATCTCACGTTGTGTGTGTTGGTGTGTGTGCACTCGCCCAGGTATGTGAATTTTCCCATGAAGACTTTGTGAGCCTTTGCCTGCACGATCAGTCGCTCAGTTGTGTCCGACTCTTTGTGACCCCGTGGATTTTAGCCCACCAGGCTCTTCCGCCCATGGGACTCTCCAGGCCAGAATACAGGAGTGGGCGGCCATCTCCTTCTCCAGGGGGTCTTCCCGCCCAGGGATGGAACCTGTGTCTCCTACGTCACACGCATTGGCAGGTGAGCTCTTTACCACTGGCCACCTGGCAAGCCCTTATGATTCTTTGAAAGTGAAAGTCGCTCAGTCACGTCCAGCTTTGACAACCCCATGGACTATCCAGTCCACGGAGTTCTCCAGGGCAGAATACTGGAGTGGGTAGCCTTTTCCTTCCCAAGGGGTCTTCCCAACCCAGGGATCGAACCCAGGTCTCTCGTATTGCAGGTAGACTGTTTACCAGCTGAGCCCAAGGGAAGCCCTTTACATCTATATAAATGATTTCCACACCTGACCCAGCCTTGCGTGAACGGATCAGAACTTTGCTCTTGATAACCACCTTTTAGCAGTCTGCCACCTGTCTGCACGGGGTGGTACTCGCTCCCTCGTCAAGAACACTGGTCCACTGCTGGACGATAAGGACGGGTCTGAGGGCATCACTAGGTGCCCCTCCAGGCTGGCATGGACCCGCTGGACCCATCCTGGATTCTGTCTGATGAGGTGCTGAGATCTACGCCCTGTAGGAACAGTGGGCACTGTTTGCTGAAAGCTGACGAGGTGTGGACACCTCACACCCCCTTGATGGTGGGGCCACTGCCGTCCACCATGTGAGGAGATGGCTCACGGCCGGCCTCTGTGGGCCCAGGGGCCGCCCAGCTCTTCGTCACGCTCTCTGCTGGAGCCGCTGCCAGCAACCACACGTGCGTGCTCACCCTGCCAAAGCCTCTGTGCTTGCCCGCCCCCCTTTTTATTGGAGCATAGTTGGTTTACAGTGTTGTGTTTATTTCAGGTGCACAGCAAAGTGAATCAGTTACATCTGTTCTTTTCCGGATTCTTTTCCCCGATAAGCTATCACAAAACATTGAGCCAGGTTCCCTGTGCTAAACAGGAGGTCCTTGTTGGTTATCAGCTTATTATGCAGTGGTGTGTGTGTTAATCTCAAACGGCTGATTTATCCCTTTCCCCTCCGGTAACCTTGAGCTTGCTGTCCATGAGTGTATTTCTGTCTTGTAAGTAACTTCACTTGTATCGACAGAGGGATGGATAAGAAGATGTGGTATACACACAGAACGGAATACTCAGTCATAAAGAGAGTGAAATGGTGCCATCTGTAGCAACACGGATGTGCCTAGAGATGACCGTACTAAACGAAGTAAGGCAGAGAAAATTACCATACGATATCACTTATACGTGGAATCTTAAAAAAAGAGAGAGAGAGAGACACTTCTTTGTTTCTGTTCAACCCAATCAGCCTGTTGGGAATGCCGGTGCCCGCTGACCCCAACCCCTCTGCCCAAGCAGAGTCCACCTCGTCACTCTCTCCCTCCAGACGCTGACCCCACCCAGCAGTGCTGTGTGCCTTCAGGCAGACTCCATGCCTGCACACTCCTGCTCCAAGGTCTGTAAAAGACGCTGGCAAGGTTGGATTCCAGTGCTGCTGTGAGATGAAATGGAATAATGTGTAGAGAGCACGGACATCAATGTCCACAGTGTAGAAGCTCAGGAAAACTTAGTGCAGGGACTTCGCTGGTGGTCCAGTGCATAAGAATCCACTTTGGCAACGCAGAGGATGCAGGTTCAATCCCTGGCAGCAGAACTAAGATCCTACTTGCCACAGGGTGACTGAGCCGGCTCTTTGCGACTAGAGGGCCTGTGCACAGCAACGGAAGAGCCCACACGATGCTCCGAAGACAGGTGAACCCCAACAAAGGCCCGACGCAGCCAAGTAGTAAATCGATAAAGGAAGGGTTAGCAGTTAGGCCTTTTCCTACCTTTCACCAAAGTGATTATGACTACTGCCTAAAAGATGCCAGTAAAGCATCCGTTTACTTGTAGTATCGATTTTCTGTTATCATGAACGTTCCTGAAAGCAGCACTCGCCTGTGTGTATTTGTTTGGGATTTTCAAGTGCTCCATGCCTCACTAGATTAGAAGCTCCCTGGAAGCAGGAATTGGAAACGGTCTATGGTCCCTGAGAGTGGAGAGCACTGTGCCTTCATGGGGCCACTGCAGAGATCCAGCCTTTATATGTGAGATGGCAACAACTGACACCTTCAGGCTCACCAGCTACAGTCAGAGCTGCGGTTTATCCAGGGGTCACGTACAGATATAAGAGCTGGACCGTAAGGAAGGCTGAGAGCCAAAGAATGAGTGCTTTCAAACTGTGGTTCTGGAGAAGGCTTCAAAGTCCCTTGGATGGCGA
>SJYA01003597.1:0-99209 GCA_006410615.1 Neotragus moschatus | reverse complement strand
CAACAGTGTAAGAGGGTTCCCTTTTCTCCACACCCTCTCCAGCATTTATTTCTTATAGACTTTTGGATCGCAGCCTTTCTGACTGGTGCGAAATGGTACCTCATTGAGGTTTTGATTTGCATTTCTCTGATATTGAGTGATGTTGAGTATCTTTTCATGTGTTTGTTAGACATCTGTATGTCTTCTTTGGAGAAATGTCTACTTAGTTTTTGGCCCATGTTTTGATTGGGTCATTTATTTTTCTGAAATTGAGCTGCAGGAGTTGCTTGTATATTTTTGAGATTAGTTGTTTGACAGTTGCTTCATTTGCTATTATTTTCTCCCATTCTGAAGGCTGTCTTTTCACCTTGCTTATATTTTCCTTCGTTGTGCGAAAGCTTTTAAGTTTAATTAGGTCCCATTTGTTTATTTTTTCTTTTATTTCCAATATTCTGGGAGGTGGGTCATAGAGGATCCTGGTGTGATTTATGTCGGAGAGTGTTATTTATTCTTATTTTTTGTTTCTTCCCTTGTGGTTTTGATGAATTTCTTTAGTACTGTGCTTGTGCTCATTTCTTTCTAATTTTAGTGTGTCTATTGTAGATTTTCAATTCTTGGCTACCATCAGTTTGTATATGTTGATGTCTAACTATTTATACTTATTTTAAACTAGAATCATTTAGTTTCAGTCACATTCTAAAAAATCTACATTTTCTTACTGATATTCTCCAGTTTTGTGTTTTGGATACCACATTTTACACTTTTATCCTCACCTCTTATCTATTTATTGTAGTTATAGTTTCTTTTGCAATTTTTTTCTTATAATCTCCTACTTATATCTTTAAGCAATCGATCCTCAGTCCTTACTATATTTATGCAAATGAAATTTAGAAAAAAATATGTAACTTTGTAAAAAACAATTTACCAAAACTGAAACAAAAGAAAGAGAAAACCTAAATAGGTCATATATGGTAATAAAAGATCTTTTGCAATTAAATTCCATCCTATATTTCTCCAACGACAATCAAGTCTGCTAAGTATTTAAAGAAGAACAGCAGTATTTTACCAATTTTTCCCAGGAATAGAAAAAACAGAAACATTTACAATAAAAGAAAAGTGTCTATATAGTCCAGCAGGACTCCTTGTGACACACACGCCTGACAAAGACATTATAGAAAACACATACTAGAGGTTTATCTCATTTATAAACATAGATGCAAAAATATTTTAAATTTAATAAAACAAGTCCAGTAATATATGAAAAGAGTACCATATTAGAAACAAATTCATTTTAGTAAGGAATACCCTGGTTCTTGCCTGGGGAATCCCAGGGATGGGGGACCCTGGTGGGCTGCCCTCTATGGGGTCACACAGAATCAGACACGACTGAAGCGACTTAGCAGCAGCAGCAGCAGCCCTGGTGGCTCAGTGGCAAAGAATCTGCCTGCGTGCAGCAGGAGACACAGGAGTTGCAGGTTTGATCCCTGGGTTGGGAAGATCCCTTGGGGGAGGAAATAGCAACCCACTTCAGTATTCTTGCCTGGAAAATTCCATGGACAGAGGAGCCTGTCAGGCTACTATCCATGGGGTTGCAAAAATCAGACATGACTTAGCAACTAAACAATGGCATTTTAGTAAAGGGATTTTTCTTTTGTATTTTACTTTTATTAATATAATTTAAGACATTAAAAGAAGAAGATAATATTAAAGATATTTCAATGGCTATGGAAATGACACATAAATTAATTTTACCTTCAGATCAAAAGTCCAACATTGTGCTAGTGAGATACTTTACAAGATATAGAAACATGGAAGCATTTTTGGAAACCTTAAAAGGTGCATCTAATCATTCACACTGTATGGCCCAGAAATTTACCCCTAGTCATGAAACTAATAGAAATGCATGCAGGTAGGTGGCTCAGGTGGTAAAGAAATCTGCCTGAAATACAGGAGACCTAGGTTCAATGCCTGGGTCAGGAAGATCCCCTGAAGAAGGGAATGGCTATCAATATCAGTATTTTAAAAAAAATATTCATTTATTTATTTGGCTGTACCAGATCTTAGTTGCACCATGTGGGACCTAGTTTCCTGACCAGGGATCAAGCCCAGGCCCCCTGCACTGAGAGATTGGAGTCCTAGCCACTGGACCACCAGGAATTCCCATTCTAGTATTCTTGCCTAGAGAATTCCATGGACAGAGAAGCTAGGCAGGCTAAAGACCAAGGGGTCACAAAGAGCTGGACATGGCTGAATGAATAACATTTTCACTTTCTTTTCCACAGGCACACAATTGTTCAGAAACAACTGAAGCAGCATTATATCTACTAGCTCCAAACTTGAAATGGCCCTAAGTTCCACTGATGTTCAAATGCAGAAATCATTTCTGAGCTAAAATTTAAAAGAGCTGAATAGGAAATAGAATAATTATCTCCCCTTTAGGTTAACCTAGACCAGTAGAATGCAGGGCAGATAATTTTCTTTTTAAATTTTATATTAGTCCTAGAATATTTTGGAAATCATTCCTTCATGCAAATAATATTTTGGAGCTTATTTCTCCATGCAAACTTTTCAGTGCAACTTGCACTAATTGTGAAACAATGGCCAGTGAAATAATATATCACATAACATTGCTTTGTGTCTGTTCCTTCCTTGTTTCCTATGTGAACTTTCATCTTTCTTATAAAAGGGTGGCCTCTTAATCCTTAGTTAAGATTCTGAAACTATAAGACCTAGGCCAAGACAGTGCATTTTTAAAATTTACAAGATTCTGCCAAGTAGTTTTTTATGTGGTTGAATAGTTTTTCCTTTCATAGTAGTGAAGTTGAACTCTGATTACTACACATCTTTGCTATTGTCAGCCTTTTTTACTTTAGCCATCTTGTAATCCTATTATGGTGGTTAATTATAGTTTTTATTTGTATTTCCACGGCAGCTAATGATGTTGAACTTCTGGTCATAAAGTTTTAATACAATTATTGGTCATTTGAAGAAACTCATTTTGAAGAGCTTATTCAAGAGTTTTGTCCATTAAAATTTTTTTTTGCCTATCTTTCTGTTATTGGTTTTGTTAATCCTTGAAGTATTTAAGATATGGGCCCTTTATCAGATACATATGTTATAGCCAACTTTTCCTATTTTATGGCTTGCCTTTTTGCTGTCTAAACACTGTCAATTGACAGAAGTTCCAAACATTATTAAAATTTAGTCTAACTTTATTTTGACTGTGCTTGCTAAGTTTTATTTAAGAAAATTTTTGCCCAACTCAAAGTCATGAAGATATTCTATTTCTTCTAAAAGTCTCAAAGTTTTACCATTCTCAATTCAGAATATACTGAGAATTTGTTTTGTGTGTGATGAGATGATACAGATTCATTTTTTTACTGGCATATATCTCCAATGGAGCCACTGTTTATTAAAAAGACCATTTTTCACCATTGTCCTGTAAGTACTATCTTTGTCAGAATTTCAAGAATACCGACTGGGCTAAATCAAAGTAAGACATGTCTAGGTATTTCATAATAAAACTACTGAAAGTCAAACATGAATAGAAAATCTTTAAATCATCCAGTGGATAAACAACAGCACAAACATATGTGGGGGAAGTAGACGAATTTTTTGGAATTCTCTACTTTTTTCTATGATCCAACGGATGCTGGCAATTTGATCTCTGGTTCTGCTGACTTTTCTTAATCCAGATTGAATATCTGGAATTTCTTGATTCACATACTGTTGAAGCCTACCTTGAAGGACTTTGACCCTGATGCTCAGAAGATAGAAGACAGGAGGAGATGGGGACAACAGACTTGATGGACAGGAGTTTGAGCAAACTCTGGGAAACAGTGAAGGATAGGGAAACCTGATGTGCTACAGTCCATAGGATCACAAAGAGTCAGACACGACAGAGCGACTGAAAAACAACAACAGTACAAATCAGCAATGAATTCTCCTCCTAAATAATGAAGACCAGAAGACATGAAACCATCTTAAAATGATGACAAACAGAATTGCCAATCTGGAACTCTGTAGCCAGTGAAAATATCCTTTAACAACAAAGGTTAAATAGAAACATTTTCCAACAGCTGCATAATTATCAATTGACCTGAACTACAAGACATCTTGAAGGTGATTGGGATTGAAATGAAATGAGAACAATAATTATCCATGTCATCAGAAAGGAAGGGAGAATATCATAAATGGTAAACATGTTCAGTGCAGTTCAGTGCATTTCAGTTGCTCAGTATAGTCTGACTCTTTGTGACCCCATGCACTGCAGCACTCAAAGCCTCCCTGTCCTTCATCATTTCCTGGAGCTTGCTCAAACTCATGTCCATTGAATGGGTGATGCCACCCAACCATCTCATCCTCTGTTGTCCCTTTCTTCTCCTGCCTTTAATCTTTCCCAGCTTCAGGGGCTTTTCCAGTGAGTGAGCTCTTCGCATCAAGTGGCCAAAGTATTGGAGCTTCAACTTCAGCATCAGTCCTTCCAATGAATATTCAGGGTTGATTTCCTTTAGGATTGACTGGCTTCATCTCCTTGTAATCCAAGGGACTCTCAAGAGTCTTCTGTAACACCATAGTTCAAAGGCATCAGTTCTTCGGTGCTCAGCTTTCTTTATGATCCAACTCTCACACCCATACAAGACTACTGGAAAAACCATACTTTTGACTAAACAGACATATGTTTCTGCTTTTTAACATGCTGTGAATTTTTGTCATAGATTTTCTTCCAAGAAACAAGCATCTTTTAATACTGTGGCTGCAGTCACTGTTCACAGTGATTTTGGAGCCTAAGGATATAGTCTGTTGCTGTTTCTGCTGTTTCCCCATCCATTTGCCATGAAGCGACAGGACTGGATGCCATGATCTTCATTTTTTGAATACTGACTTTTAAGCCAGCTTTTTCACTCTCTTCTTTTACTTTCGTCAAGAGGCTCTTTAGTTCCTCTTCTGTTTCTGCCATAAGGGTGATGCCAGCTGCATATCTTAGGTTAATGATATTTCTCCCAGTAATCTTGATTCCAGCTTGTGTTTCATTCAACCTGGCATTTCACATGATGTAATCTGTATAGAATTTAAATAAGCAGGTAGACAATATATAGCCTTGATGTACTCCTTTCCCAATTTGGAGCCAGTCCCTTGTTCCATGTCCAGTTTTTCTTCTTGACCTACATACAGGTCTCCCAGGAGGCAGATAAGGTGGTCTGGTATTCCTATTTCTTGCAGAATTTTCCACCGTTCATTGTGGTCCACACAGTCAAAGGCTTTAGCATAGTCAATGAAGCAGACGTAGATGTTTTCTGGAATTCTCTTGCTTTTTCTATGATCCAATGAATGCTGAAAATTTGATCTCTGGTTCCTCTACCTTTTCTAAATTCAGCTTTTACATCTGGGAGTTCTTGATTCATGCTATATTGAAGCCTAACTTGAAGGATGTTGAGCATTACCTTGATGGCATGTGAAATGAGTGCAGTTTTGCAGTATTTTGAACATTCTTTGAAATTTTCCTTCTTTGGGATTGGAATGAAGACAGATTTTCCAGTCATGTGGCCACTGCTGAGTTGTGCAAATTTGCTGGTATATAGAGTGCAGCACGTTAACAGCATAAACTTTTAGGATTTGAAGCTCAGCTGGAATTCCATCACCTCAACTAATGTTCATAGTAAAGCTGCCTAAGGCCCACTTAGCTTCACACTCCAGGATGTGTGGCTCTAGGTGAGTGATCATCATCATAATAGGATTACATCATCTATAATAAGATTACATCATTATAGCTATCTGGGTCATTTTGATTTTTTTTGTATAGTTCTTCTGTGTAGTCTTACCACCTCTTCTTAATATCTTCTGCTTTTGGTAGGTTCATACCATTTATGTCCCCTATCATGCCCATCTTTGCATGAAATATTCCCTTGGTGTCTCTAACTTTTTGAAGAGATCTCTAGTCTTTCTTGTTTTATTGCTTTCTGCTATTTCTTTTCATTGTTCACTTAGGAAGGCTTTCTTGTCTCTCCNCCACCTCTTCTTAATATCTTCTGCTTTTGGTAGGTTCATACCATTTATGTCCCCTATCATGCCCATCTTTGCATGAAATATTCCCTTGGTGTCTCTAACTTTTTGAAGAGATCTCTAGTCTTTCTTGTTTTATTGCTTTCTGCTATTTCTTTTCATTGTTCACTTAGGAAGGCTTTCTTGTCTCTCCTTGCTATTCTTTGGAACTCAGCATTCAGATGGGTATAGCTTTTGTTTTCTCATTTCTCTTTCTCTTCTCTTTTTTTCTCAGCTGCTTGTAAGGCCTCCTCAAATAACCATTTGCCTTTTTGCATTTCTTTTTCTTGTTATGGTTTTGATCACTGTGTCCTGTATGAACCTCCATCCACAGTTCTTCAAGCACTCTGTCTATTAGACCTAATCCCTTAAATCTATTTGTCACTTCCACTGTATAATTATAACAGATTTGATTTAAGTCATACCTGAATGGTCTAGTGGTTTCCCCAGCTTTCTTCAATTTAAGCCTGAATTTTTCAATAAGGAGTTCATGATCTGAGCCACAGTCAGCTCCCTGCCTTGTGGTGCCAACTGTGTGGAGCTTCTCCACCTTCGGCTGCAAAGAATATAATCAAACTGATTTTGGTATTGGCCATCTGGTGATATCCATTTGTAGAGTTGTTTCTTGTGTTGTTGGAAGAGAGTGTTTGCTATGACCAGTGCATTCTCTTTGCAAAAGAGTATTAGCCTTTGCCCTGCTTCATTCTGTACTCCAAGGCCTAAATTGCTTGTTATTTCAGGTTTCTCTTGACTTTCTGCTTTTGCATTCCAGTCCTCTATGATGGAAAGCACATCTTTTGGGGGTGTTAGTTCTAGAAGGTCTTGTATATCTTCATAGCAATGTTCAACTTCAGCTTCTTTGGCATTAGTGCTTGGGTCATAAACTTGGATTACTGTGATATTGAATGATGTCTTGGAAATGAACTGAGATTGTTCTGTCGTTTTTGAGATTGCACCCAAGTTCTGTGTTTCATACTTTCTTGTTGACTTCGGGGGTTATTCCATTTCTTTCAATGGATTATTGCCCACAGTAGTAGATATTAATGATCATCTGAATTAAATTTGCCCATTCCGGTCCATTTTAGTTCATGGATTAGTATATCCTATTTACTTTGATTCATCAACATAACGTTCCAGGTTCCTATGCAATATTGTTCCTTTTAGCATCAGACTTTACTTTCACTACCAGAAACATCCATAAATTTGTGTTGTTTCTGCTTTGACTCAGCCTTTTTATTCCTTCTGGAGCTATTTCTCCACTCTTTTCCAGTAGCATATTGGAGACCTATTGACCTGGGGAGTTCATCTTTCAGTGTCATATCTTTTTGCTTTTTCAGTGAGGAAGTGTAAAAGACTCCCTATCTTAAATTCTTCAGAATATATACAACTAGTATATATGGTTACCACTGAATAAAAAATGAAAGTCATAACAAATGGGCCCATACAATTACAAGGTTTTTAGCTTTAATGGGAAATGGTACAACATTAATTCTAAGTAAATTTAAAGACATGTATACTCTAATATCTGAATGACCATTACAAAGTAATATATAGGGTGGTAGTTTAAAGGCCAGAGATAAATTAAATGAAATTTGTAATTACCTAGGACTGTATGTTATAAAATCTGTGTAAGACTTTGTAGGAGAATTATGTTGGAAAAAATTAAAGATGTTTATATAATGAGAAATATGATTGGTTTCACAGATTGTAAGGTTACATGTATCAAACTTAAATTATTTGAAAAATTGAATTGTAGATTTACCTGAATTACAATCAGATTCCTCAAAAGTATTTCATGAAAATTGATAAGCTTATTCCAAAAATTATATGGTGAGGAAATCAAGAGTCACTTAGACACACTTGATGAAAAAGAAAAAAGCTAAGGTCTTGCTCAGTCGGCTACTACAACTAAACATAGAGATGATCTAAATAACACAGCATTATTTAAATGCAGAGAGACAGAGAAACTAACAAGACAACACAAAGTCTATAATATGCCTCCTCCCTGCCCTGACCTGGTGGATGACAGATAGAGAAAGAAGGCAAGAGATAAAGGAATGTTGCTACTTTAGCTTCAGGTAGATTGCAAACAGCTTTTTANAGCAGTAGAAGAATAAGAGTCAATTCAGTAAGGGTTGGTTGGGAAGGAGGCTTACCGGTGCAAAAAGAGAAAGAAGGCAAGAGATAAAGGAATGTTGCTACTTTAGCTTCAGGTAGATTGCAAACAGCTTTTTAGACCAATGTTATAATTATTGTAGAAGATAATATATTCCAGAATCATTAAGATCTCAGAATATGTAAGGTTTCCTTTATAAGAAATACTTTTGAATTGAGAAAATTACCATTTAAAACCACATGATGTATAATTAGAAAGGATCGGATAGCCCAAACTTTAAGTGTCAGGATATAACAATTAATCAGACTGGAACAACAGAAACTTCCATGTTCTAAAAAAGAATATTAACTGGCATCTGTCATTTGGTATATAGTTTGACCGTACCTGTGAAAGTTGAATAAAAGACTTTACGATCCAGAAATCTCACTCTTGAATAGCTGTCTTAAGAGCATCCACTTTTGTGTACTTCAGATTTGTATATGGAATGGCATGACAGCTAAAGAAAAGGAAACAAATGAAAACAAACATCCATCAAAAGTAGAATTGATGAATACATTGCTAATTCATATAATAGACTACTATGCAGAAATGACAATAAACAAACTACAGCTATCAAATATGGACTGATCTATAATTTTGTGTGACTAAAGGAAAGGAATGAAACTCAATTTAATATAGAAGGCAAGAACAGAAAAAAATGCACATACAGTTTGTAAAGAAAAGCAAATTAAGGAGTATCAGAAAGTTAAGGACCGTGGTTATCTATGAGCAGTAACCTGTGATTGGGAAGTGACAATAGTGTGAGTTCCTAGGGTGTTGGTGTGCTGTGATAAGGCACTCATTTATTCCTAAGTCAGTATAACAGTATTTTACTCATTTTTCTGCCTATGCATCATGTATTACCTTAGAGTATATCAGACAACACGACAATGACAATCAGTCACCTGATTTTCCAATAGCTATCACTCACTTTCCACTCTGCATGGGAACATCACCTCCTTGTCATCATGACATAACTCAACTCCAGCTCTGGCCATGGATCCAGAAAAGCCAGGTTATCAATGCTTCAGCACTAAACCAGACCAATCTCCCTCACGTGCACAGGAGTCCTTTAGTGTAAACCAAATGAAGACTAAAAATATCATATGATTTTAATTGGAAAAATATTACAAAAATAAACTTTTCACAGGGTTTGCAATTTTTAAACTATGTTCTTTCCACTTCGATCTAAAGACCATAAATATGTTTCCTACTATGATTGTGGAAATGGCAGGGGAGAGAAGAGAAAACTGGGTGTCTCTGTCCTCCAGGGGCCATTCCTGGGGTGATAAATGTGGCAGAAAGTGTTTTTCAGACTGTCTTGTATGAAAGTATATTTCCTTATTAATTATAATGATGATAATACCCACCCAAGAGTATAATGATAGTGACGATGAGATCTGGCATTTACTGAAATCTTATGACTTACCTCTTGACCTATCCAAACCAAATCCTTCATGATGAGTCTATTATTTCTTATCTGCCTGTGAAGAGGAGGACAAGATTTCCAATTTTGTTTCTCTCCAGTTGTATATTACACAGAATCCCAGTGAATGCGATACATGAAAAGTAAATGTGCTGCTCTGTTGAACCAGTTGAAAGCCTCAGTCCTCTCACTGTTCTCCACAGATGGACTACATGGCAAGGTCCCCTCAGCTCAGCCATAGAAGCAAGTGATTGTGTGTGTGTGTGTGTGCATGCGTGCGTGCACATGAGCCAGTGCATAAACTACCAAAGGATTCAAAGATGCATAGCAAGTATATGGCACATCGTTTTAAAATTCTAAAGAAATATATCTTTAATTTAGCTAAGGATTAATATAAAGAATAATTTATTTACTTCAGGTTTTGTAACAACTCTGTGCTTTGGTTGTTGATGGGTTTGATAATTTGAGAAAATTGTGTTAATTTTTATTTCACTTTAAGACTGTCTCTATTCCAATACAGTCATTTGTGTTTTTTATTTATTTATTAAATTTATTTTCAGTGTTTTTTGAGAGATAGTTTATCTCATGGACACACAACTAAACAATTTTTAGTGTAGAGATTTTAGCAACCTAAGAGCAATTTAGTAAGTACTTTCCTTTTTTCCCTATTTCTCTCCTCATGAACCAAAGTGATGGTTGTGTGAATAAATAAATAAAATGTGCAATTAATTCTTATGCATTTTTACTGGAGCATAGATTGCAGGCTGACTCGAGGGCAATTAAGGAAGAAAGCATGACCAACAGTCTCTTTGTTAGTGCAGTGTTAAATAAGATTACGACCGCATTTGACTGCCCACACTTAGAGCAACATAGTCTCCTATAGTGATTAAATGCTTCTAAATATCACAATATTTACATGAAATATTAATATAATTCTAACTATAAAAAGTTTATGTTAGTACTGAGTATATTTCTTCACATTTTATCAGCAATTTATTTCATAAGTAGTGTAATTTAAAATCTTTTGTTGTTGTTCATTCTCTAGGTCAAGTCTGATTCTTTGCAACCCCATGAACTATGCACACCAGGCTTCCCTGTCCTTCACTATCTCCCAGAGTTTGCTCAAACTCAAGTACACTGAGTCAGTGATGCTATCTAACCATCTCATATTCTGTTGTCCCCTTCTCCTCCTGCTTGCAATCTTTCCCTGCATTACATAGTGTCCTTTATATAAAATACATAAGTATAAAGTATATTTTTCTAGTATATCAAATCTAATTTTTATATTACTATACTGTGTGCTAGTTAAATGCTTAAATGAATATTTTCTAAGATATTAAGATCATTTGCTATTTAGCTCATATTTTCTTTTGGCTTCTATAGTTTTATTTGCCTTGATATGAAAACAAGATATCTTGAAAATACATTTAAACATTGTTTGTCACAATTTGGGGGGCAACTTCACTATACTTTAATGCTGGAAACACACACACACACATGCACACACACACACATTCAGATCTCTGTATATCCCACGGGGGAAGATCCATGACACTATAACCCCTGGAAAACTGTGGAATTGCAACTTGATAATAGCAGGAAGCTGCCCATGCAAAAGACACGTGGGCTCATATTCACATTCTGATGCACATTATCTTCAGAAATGATACACACAGGTATACTTCATTGCCTCTAAATCTCACCTACTTAAAACTTAATTACACTGGCAAATACAATTTAAATAACTTTCTTGCATGGGATTGTTATTCCTCTCAGGAAAAAAAATTATTGCTACAAATAAAAGACTGAAAGGTGGTGTCATCAGTAAGAAGAACCCTCCCTTCCTCCCCTCTTCCTTTCTCCCATCCCTCCTTCCTTTCTTTGTTCATTTAATTATCTGTGGCCTGAAAACACAATGCTTTTTACAGATAGCTCACTGAGTATTTCCTTAAACTCGGACTATATCTTAGAAATTTAAAGGAAAAAAAATTACTTAATGGCACATTTGCTATTTGCTCATGGCTATTTCAAAGGAAATACAATATTTTAAAATATAGAAATTTCAACTAGCCAATTTTATTGGATTAGAGGAATTCAGCCATTAAGCTTTAGATTAGAGAATAAAGGGGAATCCAATAGACTTGACTTTGACTACTGGTTATGTCACTTCATAAGTGAGTGAAACTATAATGAGATAATACTACAAACACCCCAGAATAATGGAAATGCAAAGGCTACAGATACTCATGTTAGTGAAGATATGTAACCATTGTAATTCCTATGCACTTAGTTGGATGACATATTGATATAGTCATTTTGGAAACTAGTCTGTTGTTACTTATTACTTATGAAAACGAAACATATATATACCCTGTAACTTTTATATCCAAAATAAATCCATATACATGTATATATATATATCCACCAAGATATGTGCAAAATATTTCATAATAGCTTTACCTGTAATAATGCAAAGCAAAAAACAGTCTAGCTACTTACCAAAGGTATTTACAACAGTAAATATTGTACTTGCCAAGCACCTGGTCCCCTAAGCTGTTCAGACCTGGGAAGTGCACAAAACTCATGGTCAACCCACAGAAACTGAGCCAGAACTGTGTCTGAGTGTCTCTTGTGAAGGTATGGGTCAGCAATGCCCTGCTTCAGGGGTTCTGGGTGTAGCAGACCTGGGTATGGCTTAAGCCTTCTTGGAGGAGGTTGTCATTAACCTCACCATAGAACCACCAGAACTTACACAGGCCTGGGGAAACAGATTTTTGGAGGGCAAAAACAAAACCTTGTGTGCACAAGGACCCAGGGGAAAAGAACAGTGAAACCATAAGAAATTGACCCAGACATGCCTATGAGTGTCCTGGAGTCTCCAGCAGAGGCGTGGGTAGGCCCTGGGCTGCTTCAGGGTCAGAGGCATTGAGTGCAGCAGTGCATGCATGGGACCTTCTGAAGGAGGTCACCATTATCTTCATTACCTCCACGGTAGCTTGGCCTCATGTCAAGCAGCAAGGAGGGAACACAGCCCCACATCAACAGAAAACTGGATTAAAGATTTACTGAACATGATCCCGCCCATCAGAACAAGACCCAGTTTCCCCCTCAGTCAGTCTCTCCCATCAGGAAGTGCCCATAAGCCTCTTATCTTTATCCATCAGAAAGCAGTCAGAATGAAAATCACAATCACAGAAAACTAATCAAACTGATCATATGGACCACAGCGTTGTCTAACTCAATGAAACTAAGAGCCATGCCCTGTAGGGCCACCCAAGACGGATGGGTCATGGCAGAGAGGTCTGACAAAATGTGGTCCATTGCAGAAGGGAAGGTTAAACCAGTTCAGTATTCTTGCCTTGAGAATCCCATGGACAGTATGAAAAGGCAAAAAGGAATGACAGTAAAAGATGAAATCGTCACGTTGGTAGGTGCCCAATATGCTACTGGAGAAGAGTGGAGAAATAACTCCAGAAAGAATGAAGGGATGGAGCCAAAGCAAAAACACCACCAAGCTGTGGATGTGACTGGTATTGGAAGTAAAGAAAAATGTTGTAAGAGCAATATTGCATAGGAACCTGAAATGTTAGGTCCATGAATCAAGGCAAATTGGAAGTGGTCAAACGAGATGGCGAGAGGGAATGCCAACATTCTAGGAATCAGCAAACTAAGATGGACTGGAATGGGTGAATTTAACTCAGCTGATCATTATATCTACTACTGTGGGCAGGAATCCCTTAGAAGAAATGGAGTAGTCATTATGGTCAACAAGAGAGTCCAAAATGCAGTACTTGGATGCAATCTCAAAAATGACAGAATGATCTCTGTTCATTTCTGCTGGGGTCCAGCCCCGGTGGATCCAGGGTAATTCGAAGCAGAGATGGAGTCAGCAATTAGGAAAGAATTATTTAATTAGAGCTATAAAGAGAGATTAGGGAAGAATAGTGTAGTGAGAGAGAGGAGAGAAAAAGAGGCTGTGATTCCTTTGTTTACATAGAAAGCCAATAAAATCCTGAGACAAGAGACTTGCACCATCTACATAGGCCGCAGGCGCCAGCTTGAATAGCAGAGAGTGCCCCACCTTGGGCTCCCTCTCACGTGAGTCTTAGAAGCCCAGGCAAATAAGTAGACACGGAGAGCCTCTATGCTGCAGATGAGAATTCAGCCTGAAAAGGGAGAATAAGAAAAGAATGACATGGGGGAGCCAAGCATCGGTGCAAGACCCACAACTGTATTTTCAAAGGCAGCTTATATACCCCAAGTTGTACATAAAGAAATAATGGAATATGCAGAGTTATGTAGGGGCAGCAGTCTTGACCCTTACTGAGACCAGGCTTTTTTTTTGCATGCCTCTGTATACAAAAGGTCTCGGGTGATTTATATTATCTTCTGGCCAAAAGGCCTGTTAACATTTTTATGGCTCTTTTCCTAGATAAATATCTATCAACCAGAAAACTCATTTTCCCTTGAAGTGTTTTTTCTTTAATCTGCATTGCCCTCAAAGTACTAAATAAAATTACATTCCTGTAGAACTAAGGTGCAGTGGGTTATAACAGAGAAAGTACTTAACATAAAGATCTAATGTTGCTAATGCCAGGGCTACTACCTATTTTTTCTACATACCAACTATATCAACAAATAAAAGATACGAAAACTTGGCAGCAAGTATTGGTTCAACAATGAAACCTTTAATTAGTCCTATTCTAATGATTTTGACTCCTCAGAAGGCCTTACATTCCTGGGATGTTTTTTAAGCTTCCTGTGCCTCTTGTGGTTGGAAGGCTGTAAACTATCACATGCATACCTGCAAGAGTCCGGATAAACCTGTCAAGGAGGCTAGAAAGCCATCAGAGGGGTTTTTGGATTGAAACACTCTTATTATGCCCAGGAGACTTATTATCTAAAAGCTCTAAATTAACTCTTTTCAGAGAAAGGTGGTGAGGGGACAGCCCCCTGTTAATGTCAGAGGAGTTGGTGAAAGGCATAATATAGTAAGGCAGACAGATTCTGGTTTTGGGGTAGATTCTCGAGTAGGTCCAGGGAGGTTCCCTAGAGATCCAACTCGCTTTTGCCTGTCGGGTCACTTCCTAATGATCTTTGTCATGGGTGGGGTTCTTCGTGCTGGCTCCTGGCACATTTCCAGGGCAAACCATTCAATATCACAGTAATCCAAGCCTATGCCTCAACCAGTAATGCTGAAGAAGCTGAAGTTGAACAGTTCTATGAAGACCTACAAGGCCTTCTAGAACTAACACCCCAAAAAGATGTCTTCTTCATTATAGGCAACTGGAATGCAAAAGTAGGAAGTCAAGAGATACCTGGAGTAACAGGCAAATTTAGCCTTGGAGTACAAAATGAAGCAGGTCAAAGGCTAACAGACTTTTGCAAAGAGAACACACTGGTCATAGCAAATACCCTCTTCCAACAACACAAGATAAGACTCTATGCATGGGCATCACCAGATGGTCAATACTGCAATCAGATTGATTATATCCTTTGCAGCCAAAAATGGAGAATCTCTATATAGTCAGAAAAAACAAGACTGGGAGCTGACTGTGACTCAGATCATGAACTCCTTATTACCAAGTTCAGATTTAAATTGAAGAAAGTAGGGAAGATCACTAGACCATTCAGGTATGACCTAAATCAAATCCCTTATGATTATACAGTAGAAGTGAAAAATAGATTCAAGGGATTAGATCTGATAGATAGAGTGCCTGAAGAACTAAGGACAGAGGTTCATAACATTGTAGAGAAGACAGGGATTAAGAGCATTGCCAAAAAAAAAAAAAAAAGCAAAAAAGCAGAATGGTTGTCTGATAAAGCCTTATAAATAGCTGAGAGAAGAAGAGAAGTGAAAGGCAAAGGAGAAAAGGAAAGATATACCCATTTGTATGTAGAGTTCCAAAGCATAGCAAGAAGAGTTGAGAAAACCTTCCTCAGTGATCAATGCAAAGAAATAGAGGCAAACCATAGAAGGGGAAATACTAGAGATCTCTTTAAGAAAATTAGTGATACCAAAGGAACATTTCATTCAAAGAGGAGCACAATAAAGAACAAATGGTATGGACCTAACAGAAACAGGAGATATTAAGAAGAAGTTGCAAGGATTCAAAGAAGAACTATACAAAAAAAGATCTTCATGACTCAGATAACCACCATGGTGTGATCACTAACCTAGAGCCAGACATCCTGGAATGTGAAGTCAGTGGGCCTTAGGAAGCATCACTCTGAACAAAGCTAGTGGAGGTGATGTAATTCCAGTTGAACTATTTCAAATTCTAAAACATGATACTCTGAAAGTGCTGCACTCAATATATCAGCAAATCTGGAAATCTCAGCAGTGACCACAGAACTCAAAAAGGTCAGTTTTCACTCCAATCCAAAGAAAGGCAATGCCAAAGAATGTTCAAAGTACTACACAATTGCACTCATCTCACAAATTAGCAAAGTAATGCTCAAAATTTTCCAAGTCAGACTTCAATAGTATGTGAATAGTGAACTTCCAAGTGTTCAAGTTGGATTTAGAAAAGGCAGAGGGACAAGAGATCAAATTGCCAACATCTTCTAGATCATCAAAAAAGCAAGAAAGTTCCAGAAAATAATCTTTTCCACTTTATTGATTACACCAAATCCTTTGACTGTGTGGATCACAACAAACTGTGGAAAATTATTAGAGATGGGAATACCAGACCACCTGACCTGCCTCCTGAGAAATTTACATGCAGGTCAAGAAGTAACAGTTAGAACTGGACATGGAACAGCAGACTGGTTCCAAAAAGGGAAAGGGGTACTTCGAAGCTGCATATTGTCACCATTCTTACTTAACTTATATGTAGAGTATATCATGAGAAATGCTGGGCTGGATGAAGCACACACAAGAATCAAGATTGCTGGGAGAAATATCAATAACCTCAGATATGCAGATGATACCACCCTTATGCCAGAAAGTGAGAAACTAAAGAGCCTCTTGAGAAAGTAAAAGAGGAGAAAGACAAAAATTGGCCTAAAACTCAACATTCAGAAAACTAAGATCATGGCATCTGGTCCCATCACTCCATGGCAAATAGATGGGAAATAATGGAAACAGTGAGAGTCTTTATCTTTTGGGGCTTCAAAATCACTGCAGATGGTGACTGTAGCTACGAAATTAAAAGACATTTGCTCCTTGCAAGAAAAGCTGTGACCAAACTATACAGCATATTAAAAAGCAGAGACATTACCAACAAAGGTCCACGTAGTCAAAGGTACAGTTTTTCCAGTAGTCATCTATAGATATGAGAGTTGAATTTCAAAGAAAATTGAGCACTGAAGAATGGGTGCTTTTGAACTGTGGTGTTGGAGAAGATTCTTGAGAATCCCTTGCACTACAAGGAGACCCAAGTAGTCCATCCTAAATGAAATCAGTCCTGAATATTCATTGGAAGGACAAACCCTGAAGGTGAAACTCTAATACTTTGGCCACCTGATGTGAATAAGTGACTCATTGGAAAAGACCTTGATGCTGGGAACGTTTGAAGGTGGGAGGAGAATGGGATGACAGAGGATCACCAACTTGATGGACATGAGTTTGACTAACTCCAGGTGTTGGTGATGGACCAACTTTTTCACTCTCCTCTTTCATTTTCATCATGAGGCTCTTTAGTTCTTCTTCACTCTCTTCCATAAGGTTAGTGCCATCAGCATATCTGAGGTTATTGATATTTCTCCAAGCAATCTTGATTCCAGCTTGTACTGCATCCAGCTTGGCATTTCTCCTGATGTATTCTGCATATAAGTTAAATAAGCAGGGTGACAATATACAGCCTTGACGTACTCCTTTCCCTATTTGGAACCAGTCTGTTCCATGTCCACTTCTAACTGTTACTTCTTGACCTGCAGATATATTTCTTAGGAAGTAGGTCAGGTGGTCTGGTATGCCCATCTCTTTCAGAATTTTCCAGTTTTTTTGAGATCCACATAGTCAAAGGCTTTGGCATAATAAATAAAGCAAAAGTTGATGTTTTTCTGGAACTCCCTTCCTTTTTCAATGATCCAATGATGTTGGCAATTTGATCTCTGGTTCCTCTACCTTTTTAAAATCCAGCTTGAACATCTGGAATTTCACAGTTCATGTGCTGTTAAAGTCTGGCTTGCACAATTTTGAGCACTACTTTGCTAGCGTGTGAGATGAGTGCAATTGTGTGGTTGTTTGAACATTCTTTGGCATTGCCTTTCTTTGGGATTGGAATGAAAACTGATCTTTTTGAGTCCTGTGGCCACTGCTGAGTTTTCCAAATTTGCTGGCATATTGGGTGCAGCACTTTCACAGCATCATATTTTAGGATTTGAAGTAGTTCAACTGGAATTACATCACCTCCACTAGCTTTGTTCACAGTGATGCTTCTTAAGGCCTACTTGCCCTCACATTCCAGGACGTCTGGCTCTAGGTAAGTGATCCCACTGTCATGGTTACCTGGGTCATGAAGATCTTTTTTGCATAGTTATTCTGTGAATTCTTGCCACCTCTTCTTAATATCTTCTACTTCTGTTAGGTCCATACCATTTCTGTCCTTTATTTTGCTTATTGTTGCGTGATATGTTCTTGCTATCTCTAATTTTCTTGAAGAAATCTCTAGTCTTTCCCATTCTCTTATTTTCCTCTATTTCTTTGCAATGATGACTGAGGAAGACTTTCTTATTTCTTTCACTATTCTTTGGAAATCTATATTCCAATGAGTATATCTTTCTTTTTCTCCTTTGCCATTTGCTTCTCTTCTTTTCTCAGCTATTTGTAAGGCCTCCCCAGACAACCATTTTTCCTTCTTACATTTCTTTTTCTTGGAGAAGGTCTTGATCACTGCTTCTTGTAGAACGTCATGAAACTCCACCCACTGTTCTTAAGGCACTCTATCAGGTCTAATCCCTTGAATCTAGTTTTCACTTCTACTGTATAATCATAAGGGATTTGATTTAGGTCATACCTGAATGGTCTAGTGGCTTTCCCTACTTTCTTCAATTTATGTCTGAATTTGGCAACAAGGAGGTCATGATCTTAGACACAGTCTACTCCCAGTCTTATTTTTGCTGACTGTATAAAGCTTCTCCCTCTTTGGCTGCAAATAATATAATCAACATGATTTCAGTATTGACAATTTGGTGATAACCATGTGTAGAGTCTTCTCTTGTGTTGTTGGAAGAGGGTATTTGCTATGACCAGTGCGTTCCCTGACATACTCTGTTAGCCTTTGCTTTGCTTTGTTTTGTACTCCAAGGCCAAACTTTCCTGGTTTTCCCAGTATCTCTTGACTTCCTACTTTTGCATTCCAGTCCCGTTTAATGAAAATGACAACTTATCTTCAATTATCTTGGCTCAAATGGTAAAGTCTTCCTGTCACTCAGGAGAGCTGAGTTCAGTCCCTGGGTCAGGAAGAGCGCCTGGAGAAGGGAATGCCTATCCACTCCCATATTCTTACCTGTGAAATTCCATGGGCAGAGGAGCTTCGTGGACAACAGTCCGTGAGGTAGCAAGAAGTCAGATACCACTGAGTGGCTTGTTTATACCCATCATTTTTAGAAATATTGTAACAACCCATTAGCATATTGTTTGTTTCTTTTGGGGGAACTGGGATTCCCATACATCTGTGCAGGCCACACCACTCTCACTGCCAGATCATGTTACATCCACAGAGACTGAGGACCTAGCTCTGCTGCAAAATTGCCACCACTCTTTTCCCTCCCAGAACCTCAATGGACAGGAAAAGGTCAAGGACACTGCGCACCCCTCATCAAATTATTTTGCCTTGTTGAAGAAAGCATCTTTGGAGCTCTCCTGGGGAGTATGATTGGAGGCTGAGTGACTTGCTTACACACAGTCCCTTCAAACCACACTACCCCCTTGAAACTTTATCTCCCTCTGATAGTGTAACAGAGAGGTCTCAAATTCTGAACCTTACTTAAGTCATGAAAGCATTGCATCAGGCTCCAATTACACTAATAGCAGAAAGTAGTGCCAGAATCAGGTTGATGAGTCAACCCATTAAATCCTAGGTGAGAAAGCTCATTTTAATTAACCCAGTCCCATCTGGGCTTACAGTTACCTTGAACTGTCATAGGTACTCTAGACTGCTGCCTACACAAAATCATGAACGCATGTTTTCAGTGTGAGGGTGAGTTCTTCACAAGTGGATCTTGTAATTAATTGTACCCCACTCCAGTACTCTTGCCTGAAAAATCCCATGGACAGAGGAGCCTGGTGGGCTGCAGTCCATGGGGTCGCTAAGAGTCGGACACGACTGAGCGACTTCACTTTCACTTTTCACTCTCATGCATTGGAGAAGGAAATGGCAACCCACTCCAGTGTTCTTGGCTGGATAATCCCAGGGAAGGCAGAGACTGGTGAGCTGCCGTCTATGGGTTGCACAGAGTTGGACACGACTGAAGCGACTTAGCAGCAGCAGCCCTTATCCTGGGACTTATATCTCACAGTGGCCTCACCGTGATGGAAGACGGCAGGTCTGTGTCTTCAGGAGCTTCTTATGAGCAAGAACTTCAGAAGGTATAATTGGAAATCATTTGAGAAGAATGTTGTCTCCTTGAAGAGTCTGGGGCTTAGGGCTCTCTGACTTTTCTGTGTCTAAATGTTCCTGTTCCTGATCTCATGGTTTATTCAGTGCCCATTATTCCAGTGTGAAAGCCACTCAGTCCTGTCTAACTCTTTGTGATCCCATAGACCAAAGAGTCCATGGAATTCTCCAGGCCAGAATACTGGAGTGGGTGGCCTTTCTCATCTCCAGGGGATTTTCCCAACCTAGGGGGATCAAACCCAGGTCTCCCTCATTGTGGGTGGATTCTTTACCACCTGAGCCACAGGGAAGACCAAGAACACTGGAGTGGGTAGCCTATCCCTTCTCCAGTGGATCTTCCCAGCCCATGAATTGAACTGAGGTCTCCTGTACTGCAGGCAGATTCTTCACCAACTGAGCTATCAGGGAAGTCTTGTTCTAGTGTAAAAGATTCTTCCCACCAGGCTTTGAGTTCTGCCATACTCGTCCTGGGATTGCAAGGGACAGAGCCCTCCTCAGACCTGTCATGGAATGTTTCTGATGTTTCCTGTGAATTATTATCAACTGAATGTCCAACAATTAATTTTTTCTGTTCCTTGGGAACTTGGACCATCAAGAAGTCAGCTAAGGCTTCATCTTTAAAACCACTTGGAATCCCAGAGTGACCCATTGCCTCAGGGACGTGAGTGTCCAAGGCCATGAGATGCACCTGCAGGCACGATTCTACCGCAGCCACGATCATCTGAGTTTTGTTCTCACCCAACTGGGCAGGCAATCTGCACTCCTTCAAATGGAGCAATCTGACTGCAGAGTGTGCTAGGGGTCTATGTCCTCAGACTCCTGGTGCTGATTACTAGATCAGCCAGAGTCCAGGCAGTGTAACGGATGGCACGCTCCGTTTGGATGATTTGGGGGTTATATAGAAACTGTTTATAAAGTGGTAATCAGGGTATAGGGAAACATAAAAGATTCCAATATCCAGGACTAGTTAGAGTGGAGGCATCCTCACCACCACAAGCCTGAAAAGATAAGAGAGGGAGTGGTTATCATGAGACAGAAATGAGACAAGGGAGAAAGGGCAGAAGAGGGAGGGAGAATAAGGTGTTAAAGAAACTTTTGATAGAAACTGGGGTTTCTAGTCAAAGGACCCTGCCGAAGTTCAGCATCATGGATGGAAATAAAAGTAGAAACCTATATCTCACTCTTCTTTCTTTCTTAAACTTGTGATCCCCTTTTGCTGAACTAAACCAGAAGTCAGGGGGAAAGGGTTATGTTGACACTACGCATGGGTCCGGATTGGGGTACAGAGCTTAGTGGTTAAAGGAGAGTGGATCAGAAAGAGAAACCAGGGAGGATCCTGGTAAATAGTAGGCGTGTTACCGTTTGCCTTGGCACTTTGTACATTTTATCCTATCAAAATAAAATAAAGAATATGTGTAGTTGATATCAATGATGCAGTTACTGAAGATTTTCTTTCCAAGGAGCTTGGATATAGAGGGGTGGAAAAAATAAGTCATTTACTGAAGGACATAAAGTTCAGGGTATGTCTATTTAGCTATGCCTCTGCTTGATGGGACTATCCCATGGGAAAAGGATGCTGTTGCTAAATTTCAAGACCCCATACCTACTTCCTGAATCAACTCTTATGGTTCCCAAGTCTTACCTCCATCACTGCTTGCACTGAGTCTGGCCTCTTTTTCTATCTTTCCAAGTTTCTGATCATACTGATTCCATCTGTGTTCTTTGTTCATGTGCTTTGACTTCTGACACAGATTCAGTTCAGCCCAACTTTTCTTTCTTCTGAGTGTTATTTTTATTTTTTGCCTTCATAAATTCACATATGCCTTTCCCACTGTCTATAACCTTTATCAGTAACCACTTCTTCTACTTAACTCCTGACTATCTTTAACACTCAGCTCCACTGTGACTTAATCCTTCATCACCTCCAACTGAGCTAAGTGGTGCCTGTGTTGCACCGGATTAGTCCTGTGTGTACCCTACAGATAAGTGGTGCAAACACCAGGCTATAGTGTTTATTGTTGCATTACATCTTACCATTACACAATTTTTACCTTGCCTTCCTGATCAGTCCATTAACGCTAGGAAGGTCAAGGCTCCTTTTGTCATAGACTAACAGAGTAAACTTTTAGTAAATTTTACAGATTAATTTTTATGTTTTTTTTTTTCTGCATGAAAGTGCATGTGTCTTTAGTCATATCTGACCTTGCAACCCCCATGACTATAGTCTACAAGTTCCTCTGTCCATGGAATTTTGAGCCAAGAATTCTGGAGTAGGTTGCCATTTCCTGCTCCACTTGTGTTTATTCTACATCATTTGAGTTACCATTTGTGGTTTTGGCCTCTTTTACCTGACCTGTGGGTCCAAAAACTGGGGGAGAAAATGGAGCATGAAATTCTGATGGAGCAAAGGTGGGCAGACAGATGAGAAGTAGTCAGGATTCAGGTCATTGCATTTAATTCTGCTCTGGTTTGTTTTGCCCCAGGAATGCTTTAAATGCCTGGATAAATATGTATTTTATGGCATCTTAAAAAAATAGTTAAACTCATGCCTGGGAAATCTGTACTATTGTGCATTAATACGTGGTTCTACTTTTATGACAAGAAACACAGAGTGTGAATTATTTAACTGAATATACAAAAAAGAATCAGAACTTGAATACATAGATTACATCTGGGGGCCACCTGTGCTTGTGGTTTGAGTAGGAATAGGTATGGATCAGTCTCTCCTTTCCAAACTCCTGGTGTGAGAGAGATTTATAAAGACTCTTTCATCACTCACTAGACTGGGGAGTCCACCTGGTCTCTACCCAATTGCAAACTTGGCTTTTTACCTGAATGCATAGATGCTTGGTTGGTTCATCTATACTGGCAGATTTTATTGTAAATTTAAAATGGGAATTCTAGCCAAATCCAAAACACTGAAAATATCTTTTTATTCCCAAAAGAACTGATAACTGTGGATACTAAGTAATGTCTGCTGAAAGTTATAAAGAGGGATTGTATTTCAGGTGAAAGAAGGGGAAAGCATAGTTAACCAACCTTTGGACTTGGATTACATTTGAAATTTTCGAATAAGCATACACATTTTTAAAAACTGTTTTCACTGTATTGCTTTAGTTTGGAAAATGGTATCCTGGTGATAAGACAACTGATAAAAAGTAATTAGCCTCCAATTAAAACAAATAAATTTAAATTTAAAAAGGAATCCAAAACCTATTTACATACAGAGTTGTGATAATTGCTGTGTCTTATCGATAATGATACAAATTTAGGACAAACTGCAGAGTTAAAATGGAGAAGGCACTCCAGTACTGTTGCCTGGAAAATCCCATGGATAGAGGAGCTTGGTAGGCTGCATAGGCATCCATGGGGTCATGAAGAGTTGGACACGACTTAGTGACTTCACTTTCATTTTTCACTTTCATGCATTGGAGAAGGAAATGGCAACCCACTCCAGTTTTCTTGCCTGGAGAATCCCAGGGATGGGGGAGCCTGGTGGGCTGCCGTCTATGGAGTTTCACAGACTCAGACACGACTGAAGCGACTCAGCAGCAGCAGCAGCACCAGAGTTAAATATATTCTTCCTTTTAATTCCACAAATAAATTATTAATTCAGATCTTATTTTGTCAGAGAGCCATAGTGTAGCGTGCTTAGAGGGTGGGATAGCAGAGAGAGGGAATTTGGGTTATAATTTAGTGTTTTGTTATTGCTGTTTTCCTCAAAGGAAAGCCATTAGAAATGAAAAGTAAACATTTAACCACCAATAATTATGCTTTAGGAATTTTAAAGAAAATGCATTGTTCAGAATTTGCTTTAAACTGATGTACATAAGTTGTAGCACGCATTTTCTTGTTCAAACTACAGAACCTGCAGAATTCCTAGACATCATTGAGTTCTGACACAGTGTGCTACGTATCTCTTGCTTTTCTCTCCAAAATCATTTTCCCTTGTTCTAGAAAGTACAAATCTTCCTACTTTTGCCTCCACCACTCAACATATCCGTGGTAAAATTTTCCATCTAGGGTTCTGGCCCACAGGAAGGACCTGATCTGTTATTGGTGAGTGAAGAACCCTCTTTCACAGGTTTGCAGCTTGGGCTGAGTGACGCTAGGACCAAGAGAGTCACAGATGACCACATCCATTTCTCTAACCTCTGGCCTTCCTCTGGCCTTCCAGTTTCCTCTCTCTGCTCCAAGTTCTGCCTTTCTGAGGCATTACTCTTCAGATTATACTCAATTATGAATAAACCCTTATGTTTCCAGTAAGCAACCAAATTGCTTGAATTTTCTAAATTTCACTTATGTTCATTGTTAACAAAGACTCCTTTCAATACAGCTGACATCCTGTCAGCTGATTAAACGAGTTTATATAATTTTACCTTTTGGACAAAAACAGTTTGATTCGGATTCCTTCCTTGGCAAGCAAAATGACCTTGACTAGACATGATGATATTGGTAGCAGCGTCCAAATCTGTATAAGATCTGTAAGTGCCTCTCTAGGCTCAAAGTATTAAAAGTTTGAACTTTTTTTTATTAATACATACATATGCTATTGATACTATATACCAGGGACTTTAAATTCTTTACCTAGGTAAACTCATTTTTTGCCTCACATCCTGGGAGTTAAATCTAGATATAAGAATGTATTTTAAAAATATAATGTATACTATGCCCTCCATGAGGGAAAGAACTCAATCTTATATAGTATTCCACTGTCTGCCATTGTGTATGACTTATACAGATTTATTAAATTAATCGAATAGCACCTGCAAATCATTATATGCCCATGATTGTGATGGCTATTATTTATCAGTATGAATTCTTCTCTTAAAGTATGCATTCTTCTCTTAAAATAAATTGCTACTCCTCTCTCTTAGTCCTTTTGTAGGCACGTATTGTCATTAGACGGAGAAGGCAATGGCACCCCACTCCAGTACTCTTGCCTGGAGACTCCCATGGATGGAGGAGCCTGGTAGGCTGCAGTCCATGGGTTCACACAGAGTTGGACATGACTGAAGCGACCTAGCAGCAGCAGCAGCATTGTTATCAGAACATCTATGTCAGGCTAGTAACATATGACGCTGTATACCCATTTTATTCTTTGGGAGATGGAGTAAATTTGTTCTAAATTCAATGATTGAAGCCATAAAATAAAAGAAAGGGAAAGTTGGTTGCATTTTTTGCACCATGTGGGTAAAGCAATCTTCTCTCTTAAGAAACCAGAATAAAAGCAGCATATTGAACAAAAGCAGAAATGAGAATGAGAAGTCAGGATTTTACTTCTTTCTGAGATCCAAATTAATCCTTGCTTTAGATCAACCTCAGAGCCCATGATACAGCTCTTTTTCTTCCAATAAAAATATTTGCCTATATAGATTGCAGCACGAATTGTTCTCTTTAGAGTTTTACAATATCGTAGACTTACACTAAAGTATTCCTTTTCAAATGCATGATTTATATAGTTATTTTTTATTTTATTTTTTTAAATAACAATTACTTTTATTATAAAGATCTGATATAAACATTTGACTATACTTTCTTCCAATCATTTTCTTTTTTTTTCTTTTTTTTTAATTTTTATTTTTTAGTTTGTTTTGCTTTACAATACTGCACTCATTTTGCCATACATTGACATAAATCAGCCATAAGTGTACCTGAGTTCCCAATCTGGACCCCCCCCTCCCCTTCCCTCCCCACACCATCCCTCTGGATCATACCCGCCCATCAGTCCCAAGCCTTCTGCATCGAACCTAGACCGGCAATCCGTTTCCCTTATGATATCATACATGTTACAATGCCATATTCCCAAATCCTCCCACCCTCTCCCTCTCCCACAGAGTCCAAAAGGCTGTTCTACACATCTGTGTCTCTCTTGCTGTCTCACGTATAGGTTTAACACTACCATCTTTCTAAATTCCATATATATGTGTCAGTATACTGTNCTCTCCCTCTCCCACAGAGTCCAAAAGGCTGTTCTACACATCTGTGTCTCTCTTGCTGTCTCGCGTACAGGTTTAACACCACCATCTTTCTAAATTCCATATATATGTGTCAGTATACTGTATTGGTGTTTTTCTTTCTGGCTCACTTCACTCTGTATAATTGGCTCCAGTTCCATCCACCTCATTAGAACTGATTCAAATGTATTCTTTTTGATGGCTGAGTAATACTCCATTGTGTATATGTACCACAGCTTTCTTATCCATTCATCTGTTGATGGACATCTAGGTTGCTTCCATGTCAAGTGTGTGTTTTTATGAAGATATTTGTTTCAGTATTATTTGCAATAGCAAGAGATTTGAAACAGCTTAAATGTTTAATGATAAGGATTTTATTAAATAAGTTATATATTATCACATTATAGAATCATATGAATTCTTTAAAAAGAATAAGGTGTACATACAGCATGATCTCTAAAATATGTTTTTAAGTTTATAAAGCAAGGATGCTGCTGCTGCTGCTAAGTCGCTTCAGTCGTGTCAGACTCTGTGTGACCGCATATAACATATTATACTTAGTGTTAAAATATGTGAAAATATTATGTATGTCTACATGCACACATACACATGGAGAGACTCACACATGTACATGTATATATATTTGTATCTGTATGTATATACACATATACATGCCTGTAAATATATAGATTATTTTTATAAGGACAAAGAGCTGTTCAGAGTGCTTGCTTCTGTGGAGAATTGGGTGTTTGAGTAGAGAAACAGAAGTAGAATGGATTGCAAGGAGCAACCATAAGCACAGAAATCGGTAAAGCATATTGATCATTCTAAATGAACATTTTCTGTTATAGTAATTATTGGATTTTTAAAGTAGATCCAAAAATAGATAACACTAACTTCTTACTCTGGTAAGAGGATTTTGGAAGACATTAAAGAATACTAATCTCATTGCCTTTGGGTGAACAACTATAGATAGTAATTCATCTCTTTCTTAAAAGCAAAATATAAGCTTTTAGGATAAATTTTAAAAGGTAATGGCTAAAATATTAAAATACATATAAAAGTAAAGGAAACAGAGAAATGTGATGTAGCCTATGGAAGTTAGGAAAGGAAGAGAAAAAAACCTCAAGATAAATAGATAAAACAATGGCATAAAAAGTTCACCATACCAGGTGGTGTTAGTGGTAGAGAACCCTCCTGCAAATGCAGGAGAGGTAAGAGACCTGGGTTCGATCCCTGGGTCAGGAAGATCCCCTGGATGAGGGCAGGGCAACCCACTCCAGTATTCTTACCTGAAGAATCCCAAGGACAGAAGAGCCTGGTGGCCTACAGTCCATGGCTTGCAAAGAGTCAGACAAGACTGAAGAAATTTAGCACACACACATAAATATATACGAATTCAACTCATCTGACAAGTCTTTTAATAATATAATATCCACAAAATAAAACCAAATGATATGTTTGAAAATAAAAGCAATAAAAGTACATCAGGAAAAATTGATTAACAGAGAATACAACTTTACTTGTCTCAGACCAAAGAAAACTTAAAGTAGCACCTATTCTATATTTTCTGAACCTCATTTAGTAAATTATTCGATTTATAATCTCTAAGTTTATCTAAAGACTCCGTAAACAGTGTTTTACTTTATAATCAGATGTATACTTGAAGAAGAATTTTACATCTTTCCAATCTTTGATTTTTAAAAAAACAACTTTCAAAATACTGATATACAAGCCAATTTTCTCAAGTTAGGAGGGAATCCTATATACCTTTATTTATTTTTTGTAAACTTAACCAACTTACCATTTTTTCTTCCCCTTTCAGATTAAAGAGAATCCTTGTTACTTTTTTTTTTCAAGATTGTAAAATTTTATTTTATGTGGCTTTTACCACAGGTTTTTTTTTTTTTTTTTAAGTCCACTTAGTCTAATGTATCATTTAAAGCCAGGGTTTTCTTATTTTCTGTCTGGGTGATCCGACCATTGCTGTAAATGGGGATGTTCAAGTCCCCTACTAGTTTGTGTTATTGTCAGCTTCTCCCTTTCTGTCTGTTAATATTTGCTTTATATAATTAGGTGCTCCTGCCTTGGGTGCATATATATTTACAAATGTTATATCTTCTTGGATCGACACTTTCATCATTATGTAATGTCCTTCTTTGTCCCTTGTTAGTCTTTGTTTTAAAGTCTATTTTGTCTGATGTAAGTATTTGCTACCCTGGGGAGAAAAAAAGCCTTTCTATTTTTTAAGAACCCCTGTTCATATGCAAGACTCCTTGCCCCCATTCTCCCCAGGGAGATGCTCCTCTTTCCTGGTGCCTCTTCTCACTTTGCTTTTACTGGAAAATGTTCACCCAGAATATGAGATGCAGTGAAATGGAAATTTTTCCTTTCAAGATAAATACAATGTTTTCAGCTTAGTTTAGTTTTGTTTTTTGATGATTTTCAAAGTTAAGCTGCCCTATAGCTCAAGGAAGGGGCTTCACTGGTAGCTCAGCTGGTAAAGAATCTGCCTGCAATGCAGGAGACGGTGGCTTGACCCTGGGTCAGGAAAATTCCCTGGAGAAGGGATAAGCTACACTCTCCAGTATTCTTGGGCTTCCCTGGTGGCTCAGATGGAAAAGAATCCACCTGCAATGTAGGAGACCTGGGTTTGATCCCTGGGCTGGGGAGATTCCCCTGGAAGGCACGGCAACCCACTCCAGTATTCTTGCCTGGAGAATCCCCATGGACAGAAGTGCCTGGCGGGCTACAGTCCATGAGGTCACAAAGAGCCAGACACGACTGAGTGACTAAGCACAGCATATACTTCAAGGAAATAGTTTTCAGTGACACCTAGGTTCTTCCTCTAGCTAATGACAACTTATATCTCTGGAACCCCAAGTAAAAAGCAGTCAGGAAATCTCAACCTACTTAGATAAATTCAAGCCAATTACAACTTTGAATGCTTGTATTGAACTAGGCATAGGGAGATTCAAAGATAACTAAGGTATGATCCTTCCACGAGGAGCCCCAAAGCAAATCAGGTTCACTGATCATTTAAGGACTTTAATATCTAGAGGAAGCAAAAAGAAGATAGAGTATTACTCATGTTCAAATTAATCTTGGACTTATGTCCTGAAAGACTGTGACAATTCATAGCTTTTACTTTTTGAGTTTTTACGTTTAAATGGTCTAATGCTTAGAGGATTAAACCAAGTTCCCAGCACTTCTTTCCTGTCCTATACTTGTTTAATTAAAAAAAGAAAAACCAGCAATAATAACAACTATAATAAACCTACCATTTAATTGAAGGCCAAACACTTTAAGCTATTATTTTAGTAATGTTTTCCAAATTCCTTCTCATTCATTCACCCTGTAGTAAGCTATTGAGTATCTAAGGAGGCACACAAAAAAAAAAAAAAAAAAAAAAAGACCATAGGGATATTACTCAGCAATAAAAAAGAATGGAATAATGCCATTTGCAGCACTCTGGATGGACCTAGAGGCTCACTTATTAGTTGAAGTAAGTCAGACAGAGAAAGACAAATATATGATATTGCTTATAAGTGGAATCTAAAGAAAAAATGATACAAATGAAATTATATACAAAACAGACAAAAAAAAAAAACAGCTGATATATAAAACAAACTTATGGTTACCAAAAGGGAAAGGGTGGGGTGGAATAAATTAGGAATTTGGGAATAACAGATACACACTACTATATACAAAATAGATAACCAACAGGACCTACTGTATAGCACAGGAACTGTACTCAGTATTTCATAGTAACCTATAGGGGAAAATAATCCAAAAAATGTATAAATCACTTTTCTATTAACTAACACAATGTTGTAAATCAACTGTATTCCAATTTTTAAAAAAGGAAAAAGGAAAAACCGAAATGCAAATAATCTGTTGCTTTTTCTGTCCTTCATTAAAAACAAAATGCAACCTGCAGCAAAAGAAGTATATGGGGTTTTCACATCATCTTCTCTTAACTGACTGAATGAGAGAATTGTCAGATGTTATATGTGATCACAGCTGTCCGTGTTTACATTTAAAGATAGTGTCTTGTCTGGAGGAGGATTTTTTGTGGAAAGGTAGAGGATGAAAGCTTAGGTAAACCTGGATAGCTTTAGATAATGGGGAATATGAACACAAAATTTCATTTAGAAAATACATGTATGCATGGGTGGAAAAGTAAAGTGTTCTCAATATTTTGGATGAATACAGAGGATAATCCTTATTATAGTAAAGAACAATGATTAAACCATTCTCTTAGGTAAGTTGGGCTTCCCTGGGCCTGCAGTGCAGAAGACTTGCAGGAGACATGAGTTTAATTCCTAGTCGGGAAGATCCCCTGGAGAAGGAAATGGCAATCTACCAGTATTGTTGCCTGGGAAATCCCATGGACAGAGGGGCTTGATGGGCTACAGTCCATGGGGTCTCAAAGACATGACTTAGTGACTGAACAACAGCCTAGGTGAGTTGGATAAGAAAGTCTTTTAAAGATGTTATCACATCTGAGTTTCCCCAAAGCTGTGCCTCAGGATGTGGATGTGTTCTGAGAACTGATACCCTCAGCCCTTGAGGATGCCAGGAGAGACTGCACAGAAGCAGTGCTCTCCACCCCTGAAAGATTTTTGGAAGGCACTGTGTAGTGAAATCATCTTGGTTTGTTTGGGACTTTCCTTGTTTTAGCACTAAATGTCCTGAGGCTTGGGAAATCCCTGTCTCAGGCAAACAGGGAATATCATTCTACCTCAGAAGTCTGTTCACTGCAGGATCTGAGGTGGGTCCAGTTGTCTCTGTAGGCATTCAGGTCTTGGTGTTGCAGGACGGGGGACCCCTTCCAGGGCCTGAAAGTCTAACACTTGGAAATGAATAGTCTGAGGAGACACATGTGCTGACAAAGCAAGAGATTTTATTGGGAAAGGGTGTCTGGGTGGAGAGCAGTGGGGTAAGGGAATCCAGGAGAACGGCTCTGCCACGTGGCTAGCAGTCTCGGGTTTTATGGTGATGGGATTAGTTTCCAAGTTGTCTTTAGCCAATCATTCTGACTCAGAGTCCTTCCTGGTGGTGTGCACCTTATTCTATCAAGATGGATGCCAGCGAGAAGGACTCTGGGAAGTGGTCGGACATGTTGTATCTCCTTTTGACCATTTCCGAATTTTTCCGGTTGATGCAGGCTCATTAGTTCTGTGTTCCTTACTAGGACCTCCTGTCATAAACCAATTCATGCAAATGGTTATTATGGTGCCTGGCCAGGGTGGGTGGTTTCAGCGTGCTTCCCCCAACATTGGGGCTCTGTTGTGAAGGACCATACATAACGTGACCAGGAAGGTACTCTTCCACCTAATCACAAGGGTAATTTGGGCAGTGATTTTAAACGCACTTGCCCATTTAACCTAGGCTTTCCAGGTGGCACAGTGGTAAAGAGGCTGCCTGTCAATGCAAGACAGGCAAGAGATTTGGTTTGGATTCCTGGGTCAGGAAGATTCCCTAGAGAAGGAAATGGCAACACACTCCAGTATTCTTGCCTGGAAACTTTCACGGACAGAGGAGCCTGGTGGCTACAGTCCATGGAGTCTCAAAGAGTTGGTCATGACTGAACATGTATGCATGCCCATTTAACCCAAGCTGCTAAATTATTGATGTAAAATTGTTGATAATATTTCTCATCTTTTTAATGCATGTAATTTCTCTCATTTTATCTTTATATGGGTCACTAGTTCTCTTCGTTGTCCCCTTCTCCTTTCTTCCTACCCTCTCCCTTCCACTCCCAACCTTCCCTCTCTGCTCCTCCTCTCTCTCCCCTTTTGTTTTTAAAATTAAACTTGCTAGGGATTTTCCAAGATCTGTGTTCCTAGATGAATTAATAACTTAATATTTTGAAATATCCCTCTTTACCTCTCAGCTCTTCTCACCTTAAAGTCGACTTTGATATCAGTATAGTTAATGCTTCCTTGGTGTATCTTTTTGTTGTTACTATTCTCTTACTTTTAAACTTTGTGTATTTTTATATTTATTGTGTTTCTTATAAGTGGCCATAATTGTATTCCTTGAAAAATCCAGCCTAAAAATCTTGTTAACAGTCTTGAAATCTTGTTTCATTCATTTGTATATCATGCAATTATTAACACAGCTGAGTTTAAGTCTGCCATACTTGCTATATTTTTCCCCTTCATTTTTTTAAAATCCGTTCCTGTCTTACTTTATAATATGCACTGTCCCTCAGTCATGTCTAACTCTTTGTAGCCCCATGGACTGTAGCCCACCAAGTTCCTATGCCCATGGAATTTTCCAGGCAAGAATACTGGAACAGGATCTCCCTGACCCAGGGACTGGAACTGTGTCTCTTATGTCTCCTGCATTAGCAAGTGTATTCTTTACATCTAGAGCTATCTGGAAAGCCCCTCCTTTGTAATAGTGAAGTTTTTAATGTTCCACTTTATCTCCTCTGTTAGACATCTATTATACCTTTTAATGTCCTTGTTTTTAGTGACTACCCAAAAAATCGCAAGACACACTCTAGCTTATTACAGTCTATCTTAAGTTAATATGCTTACTGCTTTTCCAATAATTCAAGAAATTTAGAACAGTATAACTCCATTATTCTCTACCCCACTCTTTCCATTTTGCCTTCCATCATATGGTTCTACACACTGTAAGCCCCACAGAAATTACATTATTATTATTTTAAAGTCAATATTCTTTTATATTTATCTACATGTTTACCCTTTCCAGAACTGTCCATTGATTCTTGTGCTTCCTGTTATACTTTTCCTTTATCTTACAATATATTCTTTAGTATTTCTTTTTTTAATTGAAGCTTACTTGCTTTACAATGTTGTCTTGGTTATAGTAAAAATCTCTTGGCTATGAATTCCTCTCTGCATTTCTGTGTGTGTGTATGTGTGTGTTTTCTTTCTGCACATCAGTGGTCTTTTCTCTTATTTATTCATCAAACCTGAATTGAATATGTCTTATTCAATCAAAGCTGCTTTCCTCAATAAACATTTATATGTTAATTTACAAAACCTTTCTATTGAACAACTGATTAATCCTACCTGGCTATTTTTATATTGATATAGTCATTCTTTGGTTTTCCTTCTTCCCTATGGAGTTACTTCACAGATGGACAGAGAAGGCAAATGAATGAATGAATGAAACATACAGAAGTACTGAGGAAAACACAAATGCTCCCCAAGCAAAGTCACATGATCAGGATCTTATCACTGCTAGAGACCTGCCTCTTTACAACATCAGTACCATTGTCAATCTTACTTTTTCAGTTCACATTTTTTTCTTCTAATGATGCAATAAACATTTATCAGTGTTCATGTCTTATCTCTTTTATTCTATATGATTCATTTTGTGGTGTGACAGTTTTCAAGGTTAAGTTGGAAAGTAGCTTCTTCTGGCATTCTAGTTATAGTTACAAATACAGATTCAAAACATATGATTAGTGGAATCATGTCATGTGCACATTTAACTCATAATTCAACCATACATGCTGCACAGAATTAAAATAAAGATGAGCGCTTTGAATAGGGTGAACAATTTCACCCACAGTTTCCCTCAGTGAGCACAAGAGCCAGCCAGATCATGAATGAAAAAGTATAAATCTGATCTTTCTTTAGATGTCCTTATGATGTTTCCCTGACTTCAAAGCCTGACCCCCAACAGAACACAGTGTCATCATAAGAACAGTTATAGTTAACTAGATGTCCTTTTAAACCTTAATATAAACCATCCAATTATGCAGTAGCATTGGCATGTTCTATCACTTGACTATAACAAATAATTTTCTCCTAGAGTTATGAGTTAATTGGAGGCCATCTGCAATAACATGAAATGTATCCTTCAGACTTCATTAAATGCTTCTGATAGACGCCACTTCTTCTTTCATAGATTCTCATGAAGTAGAATCAAAGTCTAGTCAAGAAGTTAAGAGTACAAAACAATGAGCTCTATACTCTATATAATGCTCCTCAAAAAGTGTTCATGAATAGAGACATGTTCAAGTGTGTGACAGAGACAGAGCTAAGTGGGAAATAGTGGTCAGCAAATGAACTGAAGCAAAGCATTAAAACCAATAGGAATATCAAGAACAGAGACTCCAGAGTACAAAAGTATGCAACAGGTTTTTAAAGAGCATGACATTTGTGGTGGCTTAAAACTCAGGTATGAGTATAAAGGTGATTAGAAAGGATAGCTATATTATGAAATGAATTAAGATGCTATTCTAAGAAATACGGACTTGATTCTTATGTTACAAAAAGCCATTTTGTTTGGTTCTCAAATGTCCTTGTGAGAAATTGTGACCCAGGTAATGTTGGACTTATGCCCACACACTGGAGGTGGGATTTAAGCTCAGATGTCCCAGTTCAAATCCAATGCTCTTTCACCTCCACCAGACTGCCTTTCACTGCAGGTTCTGAGCCAATTCTTATGCTTACAGTTAATTCAGTCTTTTTTTCACCTACTACCACTCTGCTCATGATCTGCCCTTTCCATCTTTTGGGATGTCCAACCCTGACAATGACTCTGGACTTTTACTTTATTCGGAGATACAAGATGGTGGCAAATCTAAAGAGTTGTCAAAAGCAGACAGTTGGAATGTAGAGTTACTGTGCTGTGAAATTTCTGTGGAAAATTCAAAACACCCTGAACTTGACACAATGCCAGAGCTGATTAGTGCAGTTTATTGCTAAGCCCCAAGGGACACCTGCAGGCCTTTACCTTCAGTCTAGAACCCCTGGCCCAAGGGAAGGTGTAATGCCACGTTAGTTCCGCACTCTTTCTATTAGAGTTTACTCAAAGCTGCCGACACCAGATGTGTTACAAACGAACGTTAATTCTACTCCAGCATCTGGATTCCATGTACAATGAGGGGCAAGATTTATGCCCTGCTGAAGCATTCCCCGGTTTTTAGCACAGAAGTGATTGAACTCCAGATGTTAACAAGATGCAGAGACCTTTTAGTATGATTAAAAACATGATTTCTTGTTTTGCTCATGACAAAAACCATTGGATTAACTTATTAGAAGAGGAGCTGCCGTCCTGCTCATTGGAAGCTGTGTCTGCTTGAGCTATTGGGGCTTGTCGTCAAAGATTTTATGTAAAGAGTGAGTTACCAACTCCTAAAATCAACAACTTCAAGGACCCTCTCAAAATCAGAGGTTACAAAGGTAGATACACTCTAAGAATTTTGATAAAGATATAGAGGAGAATGAAAATCAACACAAGCGCTTGCATAAAAGAATTAAATTAGGATCTTCTTTCAATAACTGTATTATCAAAAAGCATGGAACCACAGCCCAAGAGCCCTGAAGCTAGAATGATCCCTCAAAGATCATCGGATCTGCTTTTCCCTTCCTTAGTCCTTCTCTTCCTCCAGCTCATAGGGATGATGAAGAGAATGGTCTCCTTGTAGCGTCAGATGACTGAAAACCAAAAGGATCCAGTGTTTTATTACAGGTCTCAAAACCAGTAAACAAAGAATTAAAATCTTCTACGTTCAAAGTACAGTGTTTTCTCAATGATAAGATCATTTTGCCCATGATTTGCTTTTTCCATAATTGATATGCATCTCATATTTAGTGTGAACATTTAGTAACTTTATTTTTGTGCCCACAGCTATTATTAACTTAATGTTGCATATGACAGTCAGTGGTATCTTAGAATCCAGAAAATATGGTAGCTATTGATGTCATTAGAAGCCTTGAACTAATAAGCAATCATCTGGATTTTTTTTTTTTTTTTACCTCTCCCATAATCTAAGAATCTTGCGAGTCATTCTTTACAACTTACATTATCTGCGGCTAAGAAAGGAAGAATAAGGAGGTGCTTTTGCTTAAATTTGTTTCCAAGACCTTTACTTTTGACTCTGAATTTCTATTGTCAAATTTACAGTAGAAATCAGGCCACTCCACATTTCCCATCAAAATCATTCATATCAGTCATTCAAATCATTTAGCTAAAGATTTTGTAGCAGAATGGGGGGTAGGTGTTGAATTTTCATCATAAACTTTTAGTAAACAATTTAAATATAACTCTCAGCTAACTATTTGAATAACTACAGTGTGTTGTTCAGTCACTTCAGTCATGTCCAACTCTTTGCAACTCCATGAACAACAGCACAGCAGGCTTCCCTGTCCTTCACTCTCTCCCAGAGTTTGGTCAGACTCATGTCCATTGAGTCAATCATGCCCTCCAACCATCTTATCCTCTGTCATCCCCTTTTCCTCCTGCCCTCAGTCTTTCCCTACATCAGGGTCTTTTCCAGTGAGTCAGCTCTTTGCATGAGGTGGCCAAAGTATTGGAGCTTCAGCTTCAGCGTCAGTTCTTCCAATGAATATTCAGAGCTGATTTCTTTAGGATTGACTGGTTTCATCTTGTTGTCCAAGGGACTCTCAAGAGTCTTTTCCAGCACCACAGTTCAAAAGCATCAATTCTTTGGTGCTCAGCCTTCTTTATGGTCCAACTCTCACATCTGTACATGACTACTGGAAAAACCATAGCTTTTGACTATATGGATCTTCATTGTCAAAGTGATGTGTCTGCTTTTTAATACAGTGTCTAGGTTGGTCATAACTTTTCTTCCAAGGAGCAAGCATCTTTTAACTTCATGGCTGTGGTCACCTTCTACAGTAATTTTGGAGCCCGGGAAAATAAAGTCTGTCACTGTTTCTGTTCCCCGCCCCCACCATCTATTTGCCATGAAATGATGGGACTGGATGCCATGATCTTAGTTTTTCAAATGTTGAATTTTAAGCCAGCTCTTTCACTCTCCTCTTTCACCTTCATCAACAGGCTCTTTAGTTCCTCTTTGCTTTCTGTCATTAGGGTCGTATCATCTGCCTTTCTGAGGTTATTGATATTTCTCCTGGCAATCTTGATTCCAGCTTGTGATTCATCCAGCCTGGCATTTCTCATGATGTACTCTGCATATAAATTAAATAAGTGTGGTGACAATATACAGCTTTGACTTCCTTCCTTCCCAATTTTGAGCCACAGTAGACATTTTATTTATTTCCCAGAGGTTGTTTGCTTTGTTTTAGTTTGATTTCCTCTACCTGAAATACGTGACCTTATATTATTTTGTCTTTTAGATTTCAGTCAGCAATTTGAAGTTTTTTATCCCTTATTCATTCAACAAATATTGCTACTGGGTAGCAATCACTCACCAACTGTGAGACAGATACATCCCAAGTAGTAGGGATATGACAATGAACAAAACAAAATCCCTGCTCTCATGGGCTTACTTTCCCCCAGGGGGTAGAAATGGCGTGTGTGGCAAATGTCAGATTTAAGTGCCACGAAAAAGTGTATGTATCAAGCTAAGAGCAAAGAAAGAGTGGAGTGGGTGGGTGCACACATGTGTACATTAGAGCTTGGGAGTCATTGAATTACATGCCAAAGCCAGAGAAGACCTTTCCAAGGAGGAGGCTCTTGAGACAGGCCTGAAGAATTAGGAGAATGAACTCTGAGGGGTCAGTAGGACAATTCACCTCCATCCAGCTTCTACCACCAAAGTCCACAGAAGATTCCTTGTAGGACTCAACACAGCAAAGGGTCCACCAGCAACAGAACCAACCTTCCATGAACATTTTACCACTGCATTTTGTTAACTGTTCCTTGAGATCTTGCCCTAGTTCCTAAGAGGCTAATTAGTCTTCCAAACAACCATTATCCTGAAATAAGAATCATTGGCCAGGTTTGTCCATGTGGCTAAGTTTTTAAGTTGTTGTTCAGTTGCTCAGTCGTGTCCAACTCTTTGCAACCCCATGGACTGTAGCACACCAGCCTTCCCTGTCCTTCACCGTCTCCTGGAGTTTGCACAAACTCATGTCCATTGAGTCGGTGATGCCATCCAATCATCTCATTCTCTGTCGTCCCTTTCTCCTCCCACCTTCAATCTTTCCCAGCATCAAGGTCTTTTCCAATGAGTCAGTTCTTTGCATCAGGTGGCCTAAATATTGGAGCTTCAGTTTCGGCATCAGTTTTTCCAATGAATACTCAGGGTTGATTTCCTTTAGGATTGTCTGGTTTGATCTCTTTGCGTATGAAAAGTTTTTACGTATAATTCTTATAAGTCAAATTCCAGAAAAATAGGAGCCACAAGTAAATATTGTCTTCCTTTGTCCTTTAATCTAACCTACTATTTCTTTTCTAGAAATCTTCCCCAAAGAAATGATGCAAATGTGGACAATGCTTGATGTGCAGAAGTGATCAATGGAATATTATTTATAAAACTGCAAACTTGACCATCTAAACTATAATTTTATTGAAATAAAGTGCGGATCATTAAGCTATTTATTGTTTACAAATAATTATCCATAAGTGGTAGAGACAGAGAAAATGGTATCAAATAGTGACAGAATATTATTCAAGTATAAATAAAAAGTTTGAATAAATTAGAAGTAACTATAAATTACTTGAGATTAGTTTTGCCTACTCTAGGTTTCACATAATGGAGTATACAACAATATAATGGAAAGTATATATAAGTGTGTGTACTCTTGTTCCTGGCTTTGTTCAGTCCATGCAATGTTACTGAAACTTCATTTTGTTGAATGTAGATTTATTTATTTATTTTTGGCTGAGTAATATTCACAATTTATCTGTTAACTTGTTAGTAGACCTTTAGGTTGTTTCCAGTTTGGGATCATTAAAAATAAATCTGTTATGAACATCTGTATACAAGACATTTTGTGGGCATATGTTTTCAGCTTTTATTATAAATACCTAAAAATGAAATCACTGATCAAAAAGTCAGTGTACTTTAATACAAATTATAAAAATCATAAACTATTCTACAGAGCTGTACCATTATACACTTCTACCATCAGGGCTTATATAGTAATTCTTCACTGTTGATTTGATTTGTGTTTCTCTAGTTACTAATTGTTCTTGCCTGGAGAATCCCAGGGACGGCAGAGCCTGGTGAGCGGCCGTCTATGGGGTCGCACAGAGTCGGACACGACTGAAGAGACGAAGCAGCAGCAGCAGCAGTTACTGATTGGAGAAGGCAATGGCAAGCCACTCCAGTACTCTTGCCTGGAAAATCCCATGGACAGAGGAGCATGATAGGCTGCAGTCCATGTGGTCACTGAGAGTTGGACACGACTGAGCGACTTCACTTTCACTTTTCACTTTCACGCATTGGAGAAGGAAATGGCAACCCACTCCAGTGTTCTTGCCTTGAGAATCCCAGGGAAGCGGGAGCCTGATGGGCTGCCGTCTATGGGGTCCCAACAGAGTCGGACACGACTGAAGGGACTTAGCAACAGCAGCAGTTACTGATTAGATGGAACATATTTCCTCCTACCTCTTCGTTACAAATATTTTTCATTTGTAAAAGATCTGCTGAAATTTTTTAACCATTTTTGAAAAATTGAGGCTTTTTTTAAAACCGTGAGACATAGATATATGTATTACATATTATCTGATATAGTATTATTATAATATATTACTGACATTTTCTCCCAGTCTATGGCTTGCATTTTAATGTCCTAGTGATGTCATTTGAAGAGTAGATGTTGGTTTCTAAATTTTTTTTAATTAAGTCAATTTAATATTTTTTCCATTATGGTTAGCAAAATTGTCTTAATCAACATGGCTAGATACTTATAAATTTTATGGATCCTTTTAAGGAAGTAGCCTTTAGATTTTTTATTTTTATCTCTTGATTCTATCTTGTTTCACTGATTTTTGCTCTTGTCTTTGTTATTTTCTTCTTTATATTGCTTTTATGCTTAATAGTTCCGTCATTTTCTGGCCCCTTAAAATGAAAACTTAGATCATTGATGGCAGGCATTTTTTTCCCCCTAATATAAGGACCAAAGCTATAAATTTAACTCCAGGCTCTGCTTTAGCTGCATCCCAGATAAATGATATGCTGTTTTCATATTCATACAGTTGAATATTATCTTATTTGCCTTGCAATTTTCATTTTCAACACTGCTTATTGAGATGTATGCTGTTAAATTTCCAAATACATGCAATTTTTTTACATATCTTAAATTACTAATTTCTTGTTTAATTTTGTTGAAGTCAGAGGATATACTCTATATGACTTCAGTCCTTTTTAGTTTATCTAAATGTTTCTTATAGCCCAGCATGTAGTTTCTCTAGGTAAATGTTCAATTTGTACTTGAAAGCAATGTCTATCCTGCCATTGTTGGTATGTGTTGTATAGGCTTCTAGTTGCTGGTAGTGTTGTTCAAACCTTCTAGACTGATTTTCTATCAGCTTGTTTTATTACTAGGACAGATGTGTTTTTGCACCTAACTATAGTTGTGGATTTTTCTATTTCTCATTTCATTTTTAAATTTGTGTTTTATATGCTTTTGAAGCTCTGTTATTTAACTGCATGTGTATTTAGGATCCCTAGAAGATCAATTTGATTCATCTTTACCATTTCCACTCCCTTGTTCTTATGTTCCTGTTTTACTTTAAATTTATGATCATATTTGTTATAACTATTTTAACATTCTTATCTGCGAATTCTATCATCTCTGTCATTTTTGCACCTGTTTCTATTGATTCATTTTTTCCCTTGGTTATGAGTTGAATTTCCAAGCTCTTTCATTTATTTAGTACTTTTGATGGTGAATATTACACTAACATAAGTTTGGGCATTTTTTTTTCTTCATTTTTGGGGAAGGGGGGTGGCCAGCAGAAAGTTCCTTTAGTCCACCCAGCTTTTGGTAGTGCTGTACTAAAATCTTTGCTTTAACCTCATCAGTGTCTGTTTTGTGCATCCCACATTTTAATAACCATCTAATGATTTCCACTTTGCTGGGGTGAATCCTATGATTTGTCCCTATCAAGATTTTCTTTTTCCATCTTACTTCTTAATAAGATTTTTAAAACTTCCATCCTAAGACTCACCTTTTGAGTCAATCCTCTTCCTTTCCCTTTTCTCTTATTAACATTATATAATAAGGACATGTGAGACCCATGAGGGGAAGCTGAGATAGTAAATTCAATAAAGCTTCCTGTATGTTATATTTCTTTAAAGAATGTGGAGTTTTGTTTAGAATGTCAGTAATATTAATTGCGGTTCCACTTAGTTCTTTCTTAATGAAAGTCTAGAGTTGTCTCTCCTCTAGATTTAATTTTAATTGAGCTTCCAGTTAGTTCTATTTTTTCTTTAAAAAAGTTTCCTTAATGAAAATCTAGAGTTGTCTCTCCTCTAGAGTTAATTTTCTCCAACAACTGCAGTGTCAAGTTCTTGAGTCTCTACCCCATGCTATGGGTGTTTAATAAAGTCTCTTCATTTTGGATGATTGGAGTACCAATGTGGTCTCAAAAGTGTTTTCAGAGAGAAAGCTGGGGGATTACAGAGCTCACTGCATTTTCTTCACTTCTTGTAGAGTAAGATTTTTTTGTCTGAAAACGATTGTTTTCTATATATCCAATATTGTTGTTTTCTAGTCTTTTTAAGGTAGGAAGGCAAGTTATGGTAGTTATTACATAATGGTCAGAGAAGTAATTTTGATCTTTATATTATTAAAATTTTTTATAGTTTCTAAATTTTCTTCAGTGACCAATTATTACTCAGAAAATATATGTACTATTATTATATGAATTTCCTATTGCTTCTGTAACAAGTTACCAGAAACATAGTGACTTTACAAGCAAAATTTTTATCTCTCAGTTCTGTAGGTCAGAAGTTCAATACGAGTCTCATTGGGCAATATCAAGGTGTTGACAGGGCTGCATTCCTTTCAGAGGCTCTAAGGGAGAGTCTGTTTCTTTGCCCTTTCCAGCTTTTAGAGGTCGCCTGCATTCCTTGGCTCATGGCCACATTCTCCATCTTCAAAGTTATAAGCATAACATCTTCAAGTCTCTTTGTGACTATGATTCTCCTGCCCTACTTTTTCACTAAAAGAATGTTCCATGATTATATTGGGATCACCTGGATAATCCAGGAGAACCTCCTCACCTCAAGATTCATAACTTTATCACTCCTGCAAAATCTCTTTAGCAATGTAAGGTAAGATACTCATAGGCTCTAAGAATTAGAACATAGACATATTTGGGGAACCATCATGCTGCCTACCACAATAATTAAGGTATTTGTCATCAGTTATGAGGACAATAAATCATCTTAGAATATACTATAGCAAAATGTTGTTTTGTTGGCATATTCCACATATCCTTTTGAAAGACACAGGGGTGCCTGAGTTTTGTAATATCTAAGCATATGTTGCTGTTCATGTTCCTATGGCCATGTGAAATTGATATACAGCTTATGTCATAATGGATGATGCTGTAGATAACATCTTTACAGATAATTTAGATTTTTCAAATGTAGTCCTAAATTCTTTGGTTCCTAGTCTCTAATTTTTTTGAGCCAATCCCTGATTTTCTGTGACATCTCTGAGCATACCTGCCAGAACTAATTTCTACAACTGTTATAGTATACTAATATACTCCCAAACCACTGTACCAAAACTATTATTCTCAAAAGTTGCCAAAACATCCTCCATTTGATATCCTAGGTCTATAAATGGTAACATATTTTTCTAGCATTAGGCTTAAAGCCATAGTCATGTTTGGCTAATTTTTATCCATAGCTTTGCTTTCTCCACCTCATCAATTATCAGATTTTGTAGGGTTTTTTTTTTTTCAAATCTCTCAAGAGAACTCTCATGTACTTGTTTCATTTTAATTCCCAAAGCCATCACAGTATTTCATGTTCTTGTTATTATATTTCCACTTTGATAAATAATCTTCTAATGAGTCTTCTTACATATAATCTTCCTCCAAACCAATACTGTTAGATGAGTCTTCCAGAAGATTCATTTCTAGACAACAATCTTTAGATTTTAACTCCAGTGTTCATAAAATAAATTTCTAACTCTTCAGTGTAATAGAAACCCCTCTACACTTTCAGTTTAACAGTTTAAATCCTTCAAGTCATATCTCAAATCCAACTTCCTTTTATTTTGCTTTCCTTGACATTCTGGCTTTTAGCAGTCTCTCATCAACATGAATGAATTTCTACAGCAGCCTTCTATCATTTAGTAATCTATCAAAATATATCTTATTTATCTTTATATAATTATATTCTTTTATGTTTTACTCTTTAAATAAAATTTTCGAGTGTAGAATTCAGGTTTTAATGTCTTTGAATCCTTTATAATATCTAATACCTAGTGGTTGATAAACATCTATTTGTGGATAAAAGAGAGTAAGATTTAAGGTTACGTTTTTCCCAGGGTGTTTCTTTTTTTGAGTGGATCAAGTTTTTAAAACATTTAAAAGAACCCACTTTTATTTTGTCCTCAAAACCATTCCGTAGGGCTAGATTATATATCTCCATGTGAACAACTAAGTGTTTTCCATAAAGCAGTTCAATTACTGATAGTCAGGTCACCTTATTCCTACTACTATGTTCTTTCTGTTCTGTTCTCTGACCTCTCAAAATTTGATTCAATACTTTTTATTTTATTAAAAAAATTTTAGGTCTCCATGCAACCACCTTAGTAACCACACAGACTATGTTAATAACTTTTCTCTGAAATTGACCTCACTCTTTTGGTTCTCTGTTGGCAGAATAATCTTCCTATAGCCCATGAATCAAATGTACTTTGTTTCTACAGCAGAACTTATACAATTTTTTCTGCTTCCTTTGTTACACTGCCTTGTATTCTTGATTCCTCTGTTTCAGTTCACTCTTTTGTACAAATAAGAAATACAAAGTCTATTTGGATTGTTTTAAAATTGTCCCAAATATCTCTAGGGTTGACTCACTGTTTAACCTCATGGAAACACTAGTTTGTTTGGCTGGACCTGGACTGGGATTTGGGGAATTATGATAATTATGGCTCATCTTATGATCCCAGGCCAAGTATTTATTTTTCTTTGCTTTCATTGCTCCATCAGCAAAAGGTAAAATTTATTCTGTGTAACCAGAGGGTCGATTGCAAAGGATAATAAAAGTTGCATGCAGTTTGCGAGCTTAAGGCTATATATAAAAGCTAAATATAGCTATCCCAACTGCTGCGGGGGATTACAGCTTTCGGATCCTTCTCCCTCCCATGAGACCCAGCAATGAATGTGTTTTGCAGCTCCATTTTCCAGACCAATTGACAAAACATATTTTTAAGTGATACATCTGAGGTATTTCAATATCTCAATAATATTAACAACAACGATGATGATGAAAACGGATAGATAGCCTTTATTGAGCCTTAAGAGTATACCAGATTCTGATTCAAACTTTATAAAACTCCTATGAGGTATGTTTTACTATCTCCCTTTTGAAGAAAGACAAAATGTCTGAGGCTTAGTCCTGATCAGCGGCTTGTTTGAATTCACAGAATTAGGGAGATGCAAAACTCTGACCTCCGACATCAAGTTGAGCTCCTAACCAGCACACCACATCACTTCCACTGACCAAGACACTGGGTCCACTGTAGTCAGCTGCGAAGTGGGAACTCTTGTTCTTTATGACAGTTTGATTCATTTTATAGTCAATAACTGAACTGTTATGCTAAGAATATTTTAAGAGAAAATAGATTAGAAGATAAGTATAGTTTTCTGCTTGCTTACAATTTGGTTTAAATAGATGATCCTAGGCTCTCTTTGTTGGTTTTCTTTTCCTTCTTTCATCTTCCTCTTTTGCCCCTCCTTTCTGCTTCCTCCCCTTTTCCTTCTCTCCTTCCTTCCTCTTTGTCTTTCTAAAAGTTAATAACTTCCAATTTTTGTAGAAGAAGGATTTATTAAATTGCTGTTGACTTCCAACATCTATCCACCAAATCCTCATTACATTATAGCATTATTTTAGAGATGTTTAGATCAAACTTTTGACTTTCTTGACATGCCATCTAAATTGAGATAGTATCAGTAATATCTTCTATTTATTGGGCAGTTTGTTACTAATATTAGTAACAATATTAGTTACTAATTGCCTCTCTCTAGGCAATTGTTCATAGAAGGCAATGGCACCCCACTCCAGTACTCTTGCCTGGCAAATCCCATGGACAGAGGAGCTTGGTGGGCTGCAGTCCATGGGGTTGCTAAGAGTCAGACACGACTGAGCGACTTCACTTTCACGCATTGGAGAAGGAAATGGCAACCCACTCCAGTATTCTTGCCTGGAGAGTCCCAGGGACGGAGGAGCCTGGTGGGCTGCCATCAATGGGGTTGCACAGAGTCAGCCATGACTGAAGCAACTTAGCAGCAGCAGCAGGCAATTGTTCCTCAATTTCATTGGCAAGATGGTAGCACTCAAGTTGTTTTGGCGACAACATAATAGGGTAACTTTCTTTATCCCTTGGTTATCATGGCTAACAGAAATGGCTTAGCTGCACCCTGGACAAACCATCACCCAGAAGTACCGTGGTATTTATACATTCACTACATATTCATCAGTCTCCTCCCTTGTTAAGGTATTGAGGTTTCTGTCCTTATTCGATCCCATCAATCCATTAATGCATTTTGTAACTAAACACTGGGTGCAAGAGTGAACAAAGCAGATAAAAATTCTTCATTTCGTGGAGCTGATCCAATGCAGATATTATATTTCAGGTTCAATAATCTTTCTGTACTCCTTAGGCTGGATATAGTTTGTCTATGGGCACACGATTCTGGAGATTTGGTGAAAAAGCTCAGCTTAAGTTTTTAATTATTATACAAATATTTTTAGTTTGTTACTCTTCTGGTTTTATTAATCTAGATATACTTCTCCTTAGATAATCTTGGTTTACCTGCATTTTACCCCTTGCCTTTTGTTTTCTTCAATAACCTCAACACACTCTCCCTGCAATTACTCTGTCTTTCTATCTGCCCCCCCACCATACTTTAATATTTTTAAGTGCCCTGTCAGACTTCATTCTACAGATGAGGAAATTAGACTCATGGAAGTTAAATAACTTTCTCAAGGCCACACAGCTAGTCAGTGGTAGATCTGGGATTTTGACTCATATATATCTGACTCCAGAAATTGTATTAGCAACCACAATTTTTATTCTTGTACTCTTTAAAAAATTTCTTCCGTGGTTTTACCATTAAGTGCTTAATCACATGGGATTATGACTTCTCTGAGATAGTCTGTGACTCCTGGCACAAGCTAAATTCTGGCCTGTAAATATGTGCATGATAAAATCATATATTATTTTTGGTACAATTTTCAACTTACAGTGGTTCTGGTCCATTGCAAACCAGTGTTTCAAGAGGAGAATCACCCATTTTCTTTGGGAAATTCTCTAGTCTTCTATTCAGTCCTTCCTAATCTCTATCAATCCCCAAATCACCCAACACAAATCTTAATCTATAGATAACCCTGACATTTTTGAATAACTGTATATATCATTCATTGAAGTGTCTGAGGAATTCCTTTGTGTGTGTGTATATGTGTGTGTGTGTGTGAGCTGTCTGAACTTCCAGTGTCTCAGATTCTTTTATATATACAGCTCCTCACCCAAAACAGGTAAACAAAAGTACCACGTGTTTTTTTTCTGATAGCTATTCTGATCTAATATGTTTTCTAATATGACCTGAGTTGACGGTATATGCTCAATCTCTCAGTCATGTCAGACTTTTTGCCACCCCATGTAATGTAGCCTGAGAGGCTCCTCTGTCCATGAAATTTTCCAAGCAAAAATATTGGAGTGGGTTGCCATTTTCTCCTTCAGGGGATCTTCCCAACCCAGGGATTGAACCCACATCTCCTGTACCTTCTGCTTTAGCAGGCAGGTTCTTTACCACTGTGCCACCTGGGGAGTTGAAGGTAGTGGGATTTAAAAGGGGCCCTGTGTAAGCAGAATGAGTTTTCTTTGAAGAGTTATATGGGATCAAACACAAAAGGACACTCCATAGTTAAGAGCATGGTTAGAATCAGTTTTACCTTAGCAAAGTTACTCCACATTTCTGGATCTGAGTGTCCTGATTTATAAAATTGGGCATATTATACTAGACAGTGATTATATGTCAGCATTGTGCAGGAGATTCTTAAGAACACAGGTTCCCAGTCTCCACTTAGAGATTCTGATTTAGAAGGTCTGATATTGGGTTGGGAATCTCTGTATTTTTATTACTTGTCTAGGTAATTCTGTTTTGCACACTGTCTTTGAAAAGAGATTATGTGGGAACCAGAGAATTTTCTATGCTTCAATACTTGAGTGGACTTTTGGTATGGCTCCATTAATTTTTTTTCCACTTAGGATCTCTGTCTCAAGTAGGAGAGAGCTAGCTAGCATCACAGCTGCAGTCCTCTTATTCAGGGTTCCTGCCGCCGCCAGCAGTGTCCTTGGAGTCTAGTTCAAAGCTGGAGAAAGTGAACCATGAAGCTGGGAGCCACTGGTGGAGGGGCTGGCCTGAAGGAAGTGAAGTGTTTCAGCCAGAATGTACTGACGCACAACCAGGAAACCACAGGCTGGTGAAAACCTTTCCAAGGCCTAAGCCCTGTGATCAAAAGAGGCACAGGAAGCAGCTCTGCCAAGAGTCTTTTCTGCCGCTGCCTGGAACCCTGAGTTTCTAGGGCTTTCTGAGTCAGTTCCCTGAGCAGATGCTGTCACCTATGGAGCCACTACTAAACCATTTTCTTGCTTTGCCCTGAGGTGGCCCCCACTGGCGGGTGGGAGGGAGTCGCTCTCTTTTTTTCTCTTTCTTGCCTTTACCTTTCAATAGAATTTGTCATCTGATTGCCCACTTTGATTTTTTTCAGAAGTCATACATCATCGGATTTTTTTTTTCACCCTTTGCTGACTGGTCATTGTTTGATATTTAGGGCATGTATACAAAAACCAAGTCCTCAAACTCAGCAGTCCTTAGATCACCTGATAAGCAAATGAACTTTCATTNTGCCCACTTTGATTTTTTTCAGAAGTCATACATCATCGGATTTTTTTTTTCACCCTTTGCTGACTGGTCATTGTTTGATATTTAGGGCATGTATACAAAAACCAAGTCCTCAAACTCAGCAGTCCTTAGATCACCTGATAAGCAAATGAACTTTCATTATTTGTCTAATCATTACCATTACCCCTTCTCCCGGCTAGTCTTCCTATTTTGTTCCTTATAAGAGTAGAGTCAAACAGAAGTTGCATTCAGATTCCTGTCAGATAGATTGTATCTGGAAACAAGGTCAGAATAATCGTGTTCCTGTGAATTCTCTCTTTCTTTGGCTAGAGTAACTGCCAGCTGCCATGCAATAAATCACATCATCATATAGCAGATCCAGTTAATAGCTGAGACTAGCAGGATAACTGAACCATGTCCTGAAAGCTAAATGATGGAGAAATTCAAATTGATGGCTTAGTAATGGGGTATTTTTCCTGGAAAGAAGAGAATATTTCTGAACTATTGATTTTGTCAAGGGTACAAGCTCCCATGTAGAGGAAAATAAAGCAAGTGTGATGAACTTTTTATTTGGCCTTCTGCCTGGCTTTCTTGCTTTTTGCCTTGCATTTCACGCCTCTATTTTTATTCTTTAAACCCTGATTAGATGACCCAGCAATACTGGCCATGTGGCATAAAATCCACACTCTTAATCTGCCCTCAAATCTCAGCAAGAATGAGGTGGCCGATAGCTTTTATGAGACAATGTCCGGAGTCTTAGCTTAGGTTTCAGTGAGTTTAGGAAATATGAAAAGTTCGGTGGGGAGAGGCCGTGCACCCTCTGTAAAGATTTCAGAGGTCAAGATTCCAGAGACTATACACACAAACTGAACAAGGACAATCAAGTATTTTCCAAATTATCCCTCCCGTGGGACTGTTATGTAAAGTAGAGATTTTGCAAACACACTGTGCTGCAGTGCATTTTGAGACTTGCCTTTTTTGGAAAGTGCTAACTTTGTACACTGCTGACACTAAATATTTGAAAATAAAACTTTTTTTTTCTTTTCTTTCTCTCCTCTACTTTTGGCTCAGTCTATCCTACCAAAACACACTTCAAAAGACTTCTTCATAGAAAGAATGTTTCAAAAATATAATATTTCCATCTGTTATTTTAATAATACATGCTCTGGGACTCTCTTTATGAACCATTTTCTTTTCTTTTCTCCCATTTAGATGTGTAAATATTTGATTCAAAAGCCTTGAGGAATAGTCAAGCCAATGAGGTTGCTGAATTGTGAACATTCCTAACCCTATAATTTTGTCTATAGCAGGCACCTCCTGCTGAGAAACTAACTGCAAAGGGATATAGCAATATAATCCTCAGACTGTTCCATCTCAAGGTTGCTCTGAAGTGGAGAGAAGGAAGCAGTTTTAATTTTGATAAAATAAACTTTATTTTGTAACTTTATTATTTGTTTTTCTTTCTCCTTTCAACACTTCATAATAGGCGTGTCTGGTAATTTGAAGTCAGCCTCCCTTGCTGAGATGCCCTAGGCCTCCCCATATTCTTATAGATTTTTAAAGAGGTAGTCACACAATATTTGGTCCTGTCATTTCAAAGTTCAGATCCCAAGTTTCTTCCACATCATGTTAACCAAACCGAACCATATAACTCTTATTAAATGGACTCAAATGGTGCTTTCCCAATGGATAGCAACAGAAGATGCATGGGCACTGTCGTGCCAGCCAGATATGTTGGAAATCTTAAACCATGTGCAAAACTTGAGTACCTTTCCACTTGTTAGACTTTGCTTACCAGACCTCTACTTCAGCAATTATTGAAGCATTTAATGTTACAATGTGGATTTCATGGGAACTCCCTCTTTGATATAAACTCAAACATGTTGCTAGAAATAAAAGATCTTTAGGAATAAACTTTAATACATTTTGAATCAGGCTCAAAGAGATCTTTTGTTGTATGTAAAAAACAAAATAAAATTTTCTTTATAAAATTTTATGGCTAGCTGGGTAGGGAAAAATACTTTCCAGGATCAATATTTTTTCTTGTTTCTTAAATGAGAAAAAGTACAAAGTTATAGATATGCATTTAAAGTTAAGCCTAATTATCAGCATGTAAATAGAGCAAAAATGTAGCAAAACTTTTAAAATGCTTATAACTTTGATCAAGAAACTATGCCTTTAGAAGCCTACTCAAGACATTATGACACAAAAATATGCATCCAACGGTGTTTATCACTGCATTATTTAAAAGAGTGAACATTTTAGAAATTTTAAAAGAAAATCCCTTTAAAAAAGAAATCTCATTATCTTTAGTGTCACTTTTAAAAGCTTGTTCCTAAGTATTATCCCTAAGTATTAATTTGAATATTGTCATCCTTTAGTGTTAATGAACTAAATATTATATGAAAAAGAACACATTTCAATTTAGATATGATAGACTTTAAGATGATAATTTCTACAGCAGTGGTTAGCTTTCACTTCTAGTGATAACAGAATAGTTTGATTCTGACCAACAACCCAACAATAACAACTTAAAAAGTTGGATAAATTGAAGAAAATATTTTGATGAAACTGGAAAGCTAAAAGACAGCTAGGAATAGAGGGTTCAAGCTCTTCAAAATAATAGAAGAACAAAAAAGATGAGAATAACATTTGGTACTGCTTTTCCCATCAAGCTGTTTCCATATATAAAGCAGCCAAGAAATTAATATACTGAGGGAAATTTTTAGCAGTTTTATGGGATTGAAAACTTAGATATTCAAGTATATGAAGGTGTTAAGTGTCTGGTAAATAATCAGACATTCACGTGGGACCCCTCAAGGGCTGCAAACTAAAAGTTAAAGTGAAATTCACTCAGTCANAACAAAAAAGATGAGAATAACATTTGGTACTGCTTTTCCCATCAAGCTGTTTCCATATATAAAGCAGCCAAGAAATTAATATACTGAGGGAAATTTTTAGCAGTTTTATGGGATTGAAAACTTAGATATTCAAGTATATGAAGGTGTTAAGTGTCTGGTAAATAATCAGACATTCACGTGGGACCCCTCAAGGGCTGCAAACTAAAAGTTAAAGTGAAATTCACTCAGTCATGTCTGACTCTTTGTGACCCCATGGAATTCTCTAGGCCAGAATACTGGAGTGGGTAGCCTTTCCCTTCTCCATGGGATCTTCCCAAACCAGGGATCGAACCCAAGCCTCCCACATTGCAGGCAGATTCTTTCAGCTGAAACACAAGGGAAGCCCAAGAATACTGGAGTGGGTAACCTATCCCTTCTCAGGGGATCTTGGAATCGAACTGGGGTCTTCTGCATTGCAGGCAGATTCTTTACCAACTGAACTATCAGAAACTAAGAGTAAGAATGAATAGAATTAGTCCTATTGGAGACTGAAACAAGCTCCAGAATCAGTTTAATCCAAGATTAAAATAGAGTGATCTGTGCAGGGTAATGGTAACCAAAACCAAAGCAAGTGCTCTGTGCAGAGAGGTAGCATCAAAACTCCAGCTTCTGTAAAATATTTAGTACTCAATGCTGGCACTGGATAAAGTATCAGACATTCCAATGAACAAGATCAATCAACCAAGAGGAAAAAAAAAAAAACTTAGGGAAAAATATTTAAAAGACCTAAAGGAAAAGCATTTATTAGAGTTATGAGTTGTTAAATAACTATGACAAATATTTTCAAGAAAATATAAGACAAGGTGAAAAGTTTCAGCAGAGAACTGGAATCTATACAAATAATTGAGTTGGAATTCTAAAATGAAAAGTACAATAACTGAATTTTAAAAATCAGTAGATGGATTTAAGAGCAGATTTTGTTTAGCTGATAGATATAGTTGTTTTTATAGCAAAAAAAAAGAAGAAAACTCATTGTAAAATGGTTAACTCAAGTGTATTAGTAACTGAATTTAAATATAAACAGACTAAGGACTTCCCTGGGAGTCTAATGCAGGGGCCGTAGGTTCATTCCCTGATTGAAGAGCCAAGATCCCACATGTCTCATGGCCAAAACTCCAAACATAAAATAGAAGTAATACTGTAAAAAATTCAATTAAGACTTTAAAGATGGTACACATCAAAATAAAATCTTTAAAAAAATAAAACTTGTATGAATATGAATGGACTAAATATTCCATTTTGCAGACTAAAATCATCTGACTTGTGTTAAAAACACACACACAATTGTATGCTACTTAAAAGAGACACGCTTTAAGTACATAAAAGATTGAAAGTAAAAACATCCAAATATATATATCATGTAAGTTGCTTTACATGTATATTTATCTCTTGACTGAAAGAAATCAGAAATGAAAATCATAGACAATATTTTGTGTGAATTGTGGGTGTGGTTAGAAAAAAAATTTGCAGTTCTGGTCAGTAGATTCAAAATAAAGGCTTTGGCCTTCTATGAAATGATTATAAAATAAATGAAATTTAACATTTTGACTTAAAGTGTATATGTCAGATTGTTAGGGCTACCATAACAAAAATAGTTTGTGGAAAGGATAAGTGGGAATTGTATTTGCAAAACTTGTATCTGACAAAGGACTCACAAAGAGCACCTACAAATCTATAAATCGACAAGAAAAACAATCACAATTTTAAAAGGCCAAAAGGCTTGAAAAAATATGCTGAAAAAGATGACATCAAAGTAGCCAATAAATGTAGCAAGTATATTCAAAATCAATAGTTCTTCAGGGAAATCTAAATTAAAACCTCACTATGAGCCCCCAGAATAAATTGGCAAGGATGTTAAGCAAGTGGAACTCTTATACAGTGCTGGTGGGAGTGTAAATTGGTATAACACAATTAGAAAATTGCTTCATACTATATATTAAAGATGAATATATGTATATCCCATGGCCTACCAATTCTACCTTTTAGGTGCTTACCAATAGAAATACATACATCTGATGGTCAAAAGACATGCACAAGAATTTTTATAGTAAAATTATTCAAGTGATAAATGAAAACAAACCAAATATTCATCAATAACAGGATGCATGAATAAACTGTGTTCTATGTATATAATGAAGTACCAAACAGCAATGACAATAATCAAACTGAGTTACATGCATCAACATGGGTGAACCTCGCTAACATTAGGTTGGGTGAAAGAAGCAAGACCCAAGAGAGTAAATATTCATCAGGTATGTAAATTTCAAAAACTGGCCCCCAAAACACATGATCTTAGAAGTCAGATCCTTGTTACCTGGGGTAACAATAACTGGAAAGAAGCATAGGAAAGCTTCTAAGGGTTGTTTCTTGTTCTTGCTCTGGCTTCCTATTACGTAAAAGTGTTTACTTTGAGAATATTCAGTAAATAGTACAATGATGATTCATGTATACATCAATAAAGGGAGGGGGAAGAGACCTCTGAGGGAGTTTTGTTCACATTATGGGAAAAATAATTTTTTTTCAGTGAAGAAATGAGAAAAGAGTACAGAAATAGCTCATTTGAGTTTTACTTCCTTAAAAGGGATTTTTAATAATTGGGAGTATACTCCATGGAATTTGGCGATTCAAAAAAAATCTAAACCTAAAGATTATAACCGTCTTTCTAAAATTAGTATTCCATCATGACCTCTGATTCTGAAGCTGTTAGGCATGAACGTTTTTCTTAAATCTTGAATAATCTTTCATTAATCTTGATTAATGAAGAAAAATGCTGCCATTTACACGTGGCCTATTGTAGATGGTGACTTAGAACACCAGAGACTCCCAAGGATGCATTCACTGTTTGATAAATGGGGTGGTTATTTAACACTGCATCTGTCTCATGATGCACGGATCCAAAGGGAAAAGACGCAGGTGGTGGGTAGACATGATACTTTCTTATGACATAATGAAGCTGAAAACTCTAAATAGAAGCTTTGGGAAACTCTAGTTACTGTGAGAATACAGAGAGAATACAGGAGATAAGCCTGTAGAAGGAGATCCCAAATGGGAGAGGCTAAAGGCTAAAGTAATCCATTCCTAGGAGGCCCATTCAGATATGAGTGAGTCCATAACAGATCATTTGTCTACATGTTTGCTTTGAATGTGTATGGAAGCCAGAAATCTGCCTCAGCTGAGTAGTAGGTTTTTTTGGTTTCTCTGTATGTGTGTGGCTTGAAGGATCTTAATTCCCTGACCAGGGATGGAACCTAGGACCACAGCAGTGAAAGCACTGAGTCTTAGACAACCAGGGAAGTAAGTCCCTGAGTGAGTTTTTTGGATTTTTGGTTTTTTGAGGTTTGATTTTGTTTTGGTTTGCACTTAAGAAATAAAAAAAGGCATAGACAATTTTAGCACAGATAAATTTCCTAGGAAGGAAGGGAGGAGTTTAGAATCACTGGTTCCTGTGTACTTCTGATAGGAACGTAGGAAGTGGTATGGAGGATTGGGTCACAGTATTTAAGCACAAGAACCTCACCAATGAGGAGGAGCTAGGCAGGAAGAAGAGAGGAAGAGAGACCTTGAAAGAAGACAAGAAAGTGTCCTTGAGAAGATGGAGGACTAAGGGGATGTGGGGGAGAAAAAGGAGGCCTTGTCGGGGGAGGAGAGAATTAACCTCAGATCATGTACAGGGTTGACTATGCCAGACATCCCTCAGCCTGGGTTGGATCAGCTGCGCCTGCTCCAGAGGAAGAAGTTGCAGTGGGAGAAGGTCAGGGGAAGGACCCCAGGGTCTGGCACACTTGTAGACGGGGTGGCTCAGGTTGGGCCTGGGCTTATCGCATGGTTAAAGATGGAATGATTTAGCTTAAGCTAGAGTTTCTAGCTCATAAGCCAAGAAGCAGAGTAACAGGCAATGGAGTGTCTATGTATAGACGCTATACATAGGATACTTCTCCAAAGCAGAGAATAAGCCTCCAATGGAAAGCAAACAGAATTTCTTAATTGTTTTTTCAGTGACATTTGCATACGTATGGAAACTATCAGGGTCAAATGCTTATTTTTCAGATACAAATTACAAGATGCATCATAAATATTTTAATGTTTTCAACAATGGTCTTCAATTGGTTTGGCATGGATTTTATCTTTGCAAAAATAAATTCTACAGATAATTGAACTAAATATTTTGAAACAATTTATACTTTGTCTAGAATTTTTGCCATCTTTTAATGTGATGGTAAGGTGTTTCTTGATGGATCAGATGGTAAAGAATCTGCCTGCACTGTGGGAGACCCAGGTTCAGTCCCTGAGTTAAGAAGATCCCTTGGAGAAAGAAATGGCAACCCACTCTAGTATTCTTGCCTGGAGAATTCCATGGACAGAGGAGCCTAATGGGCCACAGTCCATGGGGGTCATAAAAAGTCAGACATGACTCAGCCACTCACTTTCAAAGTGTGATGGTGGCACACACACACACACACAAAATCCTTCAGGGAATGATAACAAAGAAAAGTGAGACTCCTTCAGGTTTACTTTTATACTTTTCCAGTAGACATGAAATCAGTGTGATGATTCAAAGGGATTTTCAGAAAGAAGAAATAGTGGAGGTAAAGACTGAAAAGAAAGCATGTGACTGGAAAGGAAGCTTGATAAGGAAGAGGAGTTTCGTTCCCATACCATTAACTGTTTGATCCTCTTTTTCTCTTTACTGACCATTCTTTCCAATTTCAATTTCTTGATGAGTTTTGAGAAGAGGAAGCTAATCATTCCATCTGGAGCTCTCTTTGACACATGGTACCCAAAAGCATTTTGTTCTCTCCTACTCTCTGTGGCATCCATGGGCTTCCTTTCTGATCATTCATCAAAGTAAGGGGCCATCTGCTCTGTGCCGTGTCTGCTCTGTGAATGAAATGAAGGCATGTGTTTTGTGGCTCCGTTCCAGCTTCCCCTTCTTTACATCTGCTCTGCCCCTTTGAACAGCCCATGGGGCATGACTGATGTCTCACCTTACTGCAAGGTGCAGGACCCTTTTGCTTCCAGGCCTCTTTTACTTTGAAAAATACCTGCACCTCCTGCTGTTCAGGTGTTATTGTAGAAATTCCTACCATACACCAAACTATTAGCTATTTAGATTTCTTTGGCAGTAACCCATTTTTACCAATGAAAGCCATCAAAACCTTTCATTAAAGGAAATTCAGCATTTCAACCAATTCTTCTATTACAGGAAGAATAACAACTTTCAATTTATATACCCCAATCCCTTTGAAATATATTATTGACATTTGCTAACTCTACATCCTTGGGCTTCTTACCTCACAGGGGAGAGTTGGAAGCTAGACTAATCTTGAAACTACAGAGTCTAAAATGAATGAAACCTGGCCTGGGAATGAAGTGACAGGATTGGAAAGAATATTGCAAAGGCCTTACAAAAAATTGTGTGTGTATATGTCTGTCTGAACATGTAATTGACAAATTTTTTTTTTTTAACCAAACCAATGAACCAGAGAAGGACCCACAGATGACTAAGAGAAATAACTTAAAAAATATATTTTTAATTGAAGTATAGTTAATTTACAATGGTGTGTTAGTTTCACGTGTACAGCAAAGTGAATCCATTATACACACATATACATATATTCTTTTCCATTATAAATTACTATAAGACATCAGGTCCCTGTTGTTTACCTATTTTATATATAGTAGTGTATATATGTTAATCCCAAGCTCCTAATTTATCTCTCCCCAATTCCATTATCCATAATTTTGTTTTCCATGTCTGTGACTTTATGTTTTGTAAATAAGTGCTTTTGTATCATTTTGTTTTGCACTTCACACATAAGTGATGTCATAATATGTGTCTTTGTCTGACTTAATATGATAATCTCTAGATCCACCCATGTTGCTGAAAATGGCATTATTTTATTCTTAGCTTTTTGAAAAGTAATTGCAGTTTTGAACCATGAATTTTAAGTCTTTATAAATAGGCTCAAAGATGTATTTAATCAAAACAAGAGTCATTACAATCAACACATTTTTGCCAATGAGAAATAAGTTTGTTTATTCTTGTAGCATAAAAATTTGTGCTTCGGGATTCGACAAACTCTTAGGAAAATTTTCTGCTTCCTTCTGGTTGTGTAAGCATTTTCCCTGCAGAAAAGTTGTTGAGATGCTTGAAGAAGTGGTTGTCGATTGTTGAGAGGTCAGGTGAATATGGCAGATGAGGGAAAACTTTGTAGTCCAATTTGTTCAATCTTTGAAGGACTGGTTGTGCAGTGTGTTGCACAGAGAAGAACTGGGCCAATCCTGTTGACCAATGCCAGCTTGAGGAGTTGTAGGTTTTGGTGCATCTCACTGGTTTGCTGGGCACACTTCTCTGATGTAGTGGCTTCAGCAGGATTCAAGAAGCTGTAGTGGATCAGGTGGGCAGCAGACAGCCAGCAGTGACCATGACCCCGTGTTGGGGCAAGTCTGTCTTTGGGAAGTGCTTTGAAGCTCTTCTCAGTCCAACCACAGTAATGGCAAGCTGGTCATTGCTGGTTGTCGTGTAAAATCCAGTTTTCTTCACACATCACAATCCAATTGAGAAATGCTTCGTCGTTGTGGCATAGAATAAGAGAAGTTCAGTTCAGTTCTCATGTCCAACTCCCTGCGACCCCATGAACCGCAGCACGCCAGGCCTCCCTGTCCATCAACAACTCCTGGAGTTTACCCAAAATTATGTCCATTGAGTCGGTGATGCCATCTAACCATCTCATCCTCTGTTGTCCCCTTCTCCTCCTGCCTTCAATCTTTCCCAACATCAGAGTCTTTTCAAATGTCAAAATAAGAGAAGATGAAACTTCAAAATGACAAATTTTCTGACTTGTGGTCAGCTCACGAGGCACTAACTTATTGAGCTTATTCATCTGTCCAATTTGCTTCAGATGCCAAACGATCATAGAATAATTGACTTTGAGTTCTTCAGCAACTTCTTGTGTAGTTGTAAGAGAATCAGCTTCGAAGAGCCTTTTAGTTGGCTATTGTCACTTCTGATGGCCAGTCATTGCGCTTCTCATCTTCAAGGTTCTCATCTCCTTGCAAAACTTCTCACTTGAGCGCAGGCGGCTGGGGAGCCGGCTCACTTGAGCGCGGCCGAGAGGAACCACCCCGCGTCCAAGGACAGGGGCGGCAGCCAGGAGGAGCCACCCTGCGTCCAAGAGACAGCGGCAGAGAGTCCCGGGCTGTGACGGCGCAGGAACGGTTGAGAGGAGATACCCCACTGCCGAGGTCAGGGGCAGCGGACGAGAGTGCCAGGCTGCAGCGCGCGGGAACAGCTGAGAGGAGCCACCCCACTTCCCACTCAGCGCGCAGAGAGGAGCTACCCCACGTCGGAGGACAGAGACAGTGGCTGGGAGTCCCCAGCTGTGGCGGCGCAGGAGCAGCTGAGAGGAGCCACACCGTGTCCGAGGTCAGGGTTGGGGGCTGGGGAGAACCACCTGGTGTCCGAGGTCAGGAGCAGTGACCGGGAAGAGCCATCTCGAGTCCGAGGCCACGGTCTGGGGGCCGGAAGGACCACCCTACGTCTGAGGCCAGGGTCAGGGGCTGGGAAGAGCCACTGATTGACTAGCNTAGGAGGCGCCCGGAGGCGTGGCCTGGGCTGGCCACAGGGCCAGGTGGAAACTGGGGCAAGCCGCGGGCCTGGGGCAGCCTTGACTGGAGTGAGGAAGCGGAGCGCCCGTGTAGACAGGGTTTTCTGAAAGTTCTGTTCAATTGAGAGCGTGTAGATGCTGGAGAGGGATGTGGAATGCGTTTTAAAGCACCGCATGTGGTTAGAACACAGGGATCCGGAGTCCCCATTCACTATCTGTGAGCCCTTAGGCAAGTCACTGAGCTCCTTGGAGCCTCCGTAAAATGGGGATGAAGGTGACCATCCTGCCTCCTAGGGTTCCCGTGGGGCTGAGATGTGCCTGTGAAGCACTGAGCACGGCACCTGCCACGTTTCACTTTTAATCATTAGAGCAGCTTGGGCACATGCTGAGGCTGATAGCAAGGAGCTGGGAGGCAGTGAAGGCAGAGAGGAGAGAAAGGGACCCAAGAACTTGGACAGAGAGGTACATCTGGGATGCCGAACCAAGGGAAGGAGGGAGCAGTTGGGGATGCAGAGAGGTTGGCAGGTTTGGGGTGTATGGTTAAGTGAGTGGCTTTTGGACAGTCTTTCCATGAAGCAACCTTCAAAGTCATTTGCTAAAAGGGCCAGGCCAGGGCTGGCCCAGGTGAAGCTGGAGAACCTGATTTCCACTGCAGCAGTAGGGTAGGATGCCTTTCCCTTTTTGCCAGCAACCCCTGGCAGACTCGGCATCATTCCAGGGAAGGTGGGCAGTTGAATTTGCTAGACTCAGAGGATAACATCTGACCTACCTTGCCCTTTTGTGAGGCTCCACTAAAGTTGATGAATGTGAAAACACTATAAGCATAATTTGCCATTTTAGTCTTTTTTTCCTGATCTTGAGGAGCTGGAGGGGCTGTGCCATCCATATCAACGGCTTCTGAGGATTTCACTTGGGCTGTGCACCATGCCACACTTTCACCCACAATCCCATCTGGTTATTATGACAGTCAGGTGAGGCAGGTATTAACATTATCCCCATTTTGCAGATGCAAAAACTGAGGTGCAGAGAGGTTACTGACCTTGCCCCAGGACCCAGAGCTAGGGAATGATGGGCTCAGGACCCCACCTGAGATCTGTCAGACCTCACTGCTGTGAAAGTTCGCATAACCCCTAACAGCAGCCCAGCAGGACAGAAGGATGTGGAGAGGTTGATTGTCTTTTCCATTTGTGCTGTGCTCAGTCGCGTCAGACTCTTTGCGACCCCATGGACTACAGGCCACCAGGCTCCTCTGTCCGTGGGGATTCTCCCAGGCAAGAATTCTGCAGCGGGTTGCCATGCCCTCCTCCAGGGGATCCTCCCATATTACAAATGGATTCTTGGCCGCCTGAGCCTCCAGGGAAGCCCGTCTTTTCCATTTGATAGAGAGGAAACAGAGGCTAGCAGCTTGGACCTCCGTCCTGGGCTCTGCAGGCTCCACGTTGCCTTGCTCTCGCTTCTCCTGAGCGGGAGGAGGAGCACAGAGCTTGGAGCCGCATAGGCCGGGTGCTAGTTGCGCTCTGCCGCCAGGTGCTGTGTGACTCCAGACCAGGTATCTGGCTTCTCTGTGCTTCCACGCGCCTCCCGAATTCCTAGCAGCCTGCTAAAGGAATAGGAAGGAAAGTGTTGCCCGGGGCACAGGAGGNGAGCCGCATAGGCCGGGTGCTAGTTGCGCTCTGCCGCCAGGTGCTGTGTGACTCCAGACCAGGTATCTGGCTTCTCTGTGCTTCCACGCGCCTCCCGAATTCCTAGCAGCCTGCTAAAGGAATAGGAAGGAAAGTGTTGCCCGGGGCACAGGAGGTGGGCCAGGAGCCATGCTCCCCACACTGCCATGGGTCTGCGTCCCACTGGGCTGTGAGACCAAGCCTCCATGACCTTGTATTTGTTTAGACCTTTGTTCTCCTCAGTGCCAGGAAGTGGTGGTCCCTGACCCGAGGCTGTGGCCACCTATGACTTCCTGAGTGGGGCTGTGGGGGTAGGGCCCTGAACAGTCCATGGTGTCATCACTGTGCTGAAGAATGCCCCGGGCAGGGCTGGGCCATCAGGGGCCTTCCTGCTGCCCCTGGTTACCTTGGCTATGGGGTCCTGGAATTTTAGCGCCCACAGAAGGCTTGGAGACACCCTGTTGCAATTCCTTTTTTAGTTTTTTTACAGACGGGGTAACTGAGACCCACTGTGAGGAAGTGACTTTCACCTCTGGATGGGGCAGCACTCATACTCAGGGAACTTTCATTTTTGGACCTGCCTCCAGAACCCTGGGGATTTCCACTGGAGTGGTGATCACCCCCACCGAGAATCCCAGACTGCTCGGAGAGCCCAGGGAACACAGACAAGTCAGGGACTGGAGCTCTCCCTGCCCCTGTCCCTGGGGAGGAGGTGGAGGAAGCCACTGGCAGCTTGAGGCCCCCCGACAGGGGAAGCTCTGAACTGCTGCCCCTGAAAGTCCGCGATGCTGTTCTTCTCTCTGTCTGACTTGTTCTGCCCCTCCCTCTCACTCGGAAGAAAGACCAGACACTCCTGGAGCCTGCAGTCACCATCCAGGGGATTTTTTGCACCACCAAGGGTAATTCCTGTCTCTTCCCTGCTGTGACTCAGCTGTGACGTCGAACCATACAAGCCAGCGAGAAGATAAAGGCATTAGCCGCCCGCGTATCAGCGGGTGGCCCAGCAGAGCGCACTTCTCCAGCACAGATTTCTCGGGGCTGGGCCCCTGCCCCAAGGAGCTTGGACCAGGCCCCGCACCCCCGGCCTGCCTGGGACCCCGGGATGGCCTCTGGCTCGGGCAGCAGCCCCCGCCCGGCCCCCGATGAGAACGAGTTCCCCTTTGGGTGCCCCCCCACCGCCTGCCAGGACCCCCCAGAGCCCGGGCCTCTCTGCTGCACCATCTGTCTCTCTGAGAACACGAGGTGAGGAGTTGGAGGAGAAGGGGTGGGTGGGGAGGAGGTGCCAGGGAGGGACTCCTGATGGGAGGTGAGGGCGAGAGGACCCCTGGCTCTCAAGCAGGTGATTGCATCTCTCTGGCCTTGGCTTCCCCCCATACCGCCCCGTCTGACTTCTGGTGGAAGGAGAAGGGGCCACAGAAAGCCCTCAGCTCCCTCTACAGAAGGCCGTCGAGGGTGGCAGAGCCTCTGAGCCCAGCTGGGCTACTCACTTCCTATGTGGCCTGTGCGCATGGCTTAACGTCCCCAAACCTCAGCCCCCTTGTCAATAGAAGGCCTGTAAAGTGATTTTCTACCTCCCAGGATTGTTACAAGGCTCAATCAATAACATTTCAAAAGATTCTTATAATAGGGAATTTATCCATAAACTCCTGTGTAAATGACAAACTGCTGTACAGATGTATCTACTTCCCCAGTATCACCCATCACCTCCGACTGTTTGCTGAGAACTCTTCTAAAGGGGACGAAAGTGTCTCGCATACAATTCTATGTTCATATGTTATACATTTACATGTGTGTAGATCGTCCTTGTTCAGCGCTCAGTCGTGTCCACTCCTTGCGACCCCGTGGACTGCACCATGCCAGGCTTCCCTGTCCCTCACCATCTCCTATATCTTCGTATATAAATATCTTTATATTCTATACTGTGTACAAATACCTTTATATTTCCCTGGTGGCTCAAATGGTAAAGAATCCACCCGGAGTGCAGGAGACCTGGGTTCGATCCCTGGGTCAGGAAGATCCCTTGGAGAAGGGAATGGCGACTCACTCCAATATTCTTGCCTGGAGAATCCCATGGACAGAGGAGCCTGGCAGGCTACGGTCATGGGGTTGCAAACAGTCAGATGCAATTGAGCAGCGAACACGTCTTTATATATAATACATGCATTTGGCCTATGTATAAAAATATCCATATATATTATACGCCATGTATATTAAAATGTGTATATTATAAATAGTTCAGAGAGGTGGGCATCACTATGATCGTCAGTGTCCCACCTTATTATGCAACTGTTATGTGCCAGCTGTGTGCCAAGCACTCCTCAGAAGAGTCTTGGAAAGGTAGACACTGTTACCATAAGAGGACAGTGAGGCCTAATGGAGAGATGAGGTCAGTTTCCTGGCAGAGGTGTTCTCAAACTGCCATGCACCCCCAGCGTGACCTTTGGTGGGGACTTTACAGGTTAGGGAGCTGGGAAACTTCTGAGGTGAACTTGAGACGTTCCAATGTTTTGACGAAGGAGAAGGCTAAGAGGGAGAGAAGAGGGGTGGTGATTGGTGATGCTGGCAAGGGCAGACGGCGGGGGGAGCAGAGCCTGACTGGCCTTCCCATCCTGGGCTCGTCTCAGGCTTCTGCAGTGGGTCTCTTGGTTTCCTCCCCTCTTCTTCCAAAACGTGGTGGGGCGGGGAAGGGTTCCAGGTCTGCCCTGCACCTCTCTACCTCGGCCCNTGGCAAGGGCAGACGGCGGGGGGAGCAGAGCCTGACTGGCCTTCCCATCCTGGGCTCGTCTCAGGCTTCTGCAGTGGGTCTCTTGGTTTCCTCCCCTCTTCTTCCAAAACGTGGTGGGGCGGGGAAGGGTTCCAGGTCTGCCCTGCACCTCTCTACCTCGGCCCGCCCCTACATCCTCTGAGGCCTCATTCTCCTCCCTGAGAAATGGGCCTGCCTGGGGGTGCTCGCTGGGCATCAGGTCACTTTGCAAAAGCTTGTAGGCCCATGCGTCATCGCGCCCACTCCTGGTTAGGAACCTCAGGCTGGGCGTTCTTGGAGGCCCCTTCTTATTCTGAGAGGCTGGAGTCATCTGTAAGTACTAAAATTAAAAGACCAGAATAAAATAGAGGAAGCTGCGAAGAACTGATATAGTGCACACCCACAATTCCTTAAGCCCTGGGCTCAGGTGTATAGTGAAACGAAGAAGTTTTCCAGATTTTTGGAAAGCCAGTCAGTACATTACTCTGTCATCCTTCCAGCAGGGACTGGGGACATACCTTATGTTCAAGCATCAAGCAGTGATATTTCTGCAAACGTAAATATCCACACTAAGTGGGATGAGAAGGGCTTCAATAGCCTAGTCAGTTCAAATCAGGTTTGGCTGCCAGAGAAGCTCACTGCAAACTATGGGAAAACGTTGGGTGCCCAGTGTTTTTGAGGTTTGGGAATGGTGGGTCTGGGATGGAGCTATATGCCCCTGGGTATCAGCTGCACGCTGGGCAAGGCCCAGGCCTTTGGGGCTCTGGGGATGGAGGTTGGTGTCATGGAGTCTTGAAGGCTTTGCTCAGTGGCATCTGTTCTTGTGCTCCCAGGAATGATGGGGATCGGAGCTGTCCCAAATGCCAAGGGGCTGACACCCCGTCTGGAAGTCCAGGAAGCCTTCTGTCTCAGGAGAAGGTAAGCCGCTGCTGCCAGGACAGGAGGTTCACTGTCTCCGCTGGCAGGCGCCTCCCTGCTTGTCCTGAGTCTAGACTGAACTCTGTCTGTTGGTGGTGAGACTGATCCTCACAGTGGAAACGCCGCTTGTCCTGCGCCACCTGGCCGACCAGGTTCAGGGTGAGAGCGGCAGGCTGTTCGGGGACCCACACACCACGGCCTTCGGGCCCAGCCCAGCCTGCCACCTGTTTGTACACAGCTTACGAGCTGAGAATGGTTTTCACACTTAAAGTGTTTTCAGAAGTCAGCAGGGGAATGAGATTTGTGACGCATGGAAATGACGCAGCCTTCCAGCTTCCAGACCCGTAGATAGAGCGGGATGGGTTCACAGCTGCAGCTCGTTCGCGCACGTCTTGAGCGCTCTGGCCCTGAGATGGCAGAGGTGAGAAGTTGTAACGGAGGCCTTCCAGCCCCCAAATATTCACTCTCTGGCTCTTTCCGGAAAGAGTTTGCCAGCTCGGTGCAGATAGCTCTTTCTGACCCTGTTTGCTCCCAGACAGGGTCAGGCCAGCCGCAGCTCACTTCTCCAGCTTCCCCAAGTTGTTCGTCCAGGAGTAAGAGGGGCCAAAGAGACATCCTCAGGCACCGTTTTAGAACCTTGGCCCTTCTGAGCTGGAAAGACCCTTGCGGGTCATCTGTCCAGCCCAGAGGTGCCCACATGGCAACCATCCCTGGTTCATTCCCAAACCAGTTCATGACAGAAATGGTTAAAAAAAAAAAAAATCGCCATGACTTTTTCTTACAAAACTAAATTCTTTGCATTTGTAGAATCACCCTTTACTCTGAGACGATGCCCTTCCTGTGCGTGTCTTTGTATAAAGCGAGTGATCGTGACAGATAATAGAATTGGGGGTAAAGCCTTTTTGGCGTAAAATTAAAAAACAGCAATCTTTATGTTGATCTCCTAATTTAAAAAGCAAACAAAACTGGTACTGGTCTGTGAATCCAGAGCTTTAAGAACCCCAGCTCTAAATCTAACCCCCTTTTCTTACACGTGGGGCCCCGACACCCGCTGGGGATTCTCATTGCAAAGCTCCCTGGTGACCAAGGTCTCACCAGCCCAGCCACCCGAGCTGTCCACACTGCGAGGCATCCGGCTCCGTGGGACCAGAGCTCTGCCCTTGGCCAGACTGTGGCCCTGGTGGAGGTAGGAGGGATCAGGAGCCTGGTGTCAAGGATGGCTGTACGATTCAGCGCACGACTGAGGTGGCCGCTGTTTGTCTCCCTGTGAAATGAGGACGCCGCCTTGGACAGGGCCTTGTCAGCGCTGTCCCACTGCCAGTCCCTGGCTGGCGGGGCGCTCTCCCTCCGGCTGTGGAACGAGAGGCGGGCCGGTCTCCATGCCTCCTTCCGCCTTCTCCGCTCCGGCCCCCTCTCCTCCAGAGAGTCAGGGGAACGCCTGTCCCACCAGAGCTGGTTTTGAGGGCTTTCCTCTCTTCTCTTCAGCAGCCCTGTCCCCGACAGACCCTCAAGGGAATCGCAGTGAGGATCTGATGCATTTTCCCGGAACTTTGTACTCTACCACGTGGTAGAGTACACACACACCCCTGGAATAACTTCCCAAACCTCCCTCGTGCCCAGTGGGCCTCCGTGCTCCACCCTCCAAAGGGAGGGATAGGCTGTCTGCTTTCTCAGGCAGCTACCTGCCTGAGGCATCAGGACGTTTGCTTCTGGTTTGCCTTAGTCTTGCCTCTTAACAGAATGAATCCAGATTCTTTGTATAACTCTTAGATAACATAAAGCAGAGATGTTTTATCTCCCAAATCAGTAGTTCTAATGTTTTCACCTTTGTTAGTGTGAAATCAGATGAAAGTAGAAGGGGAGCCTGGACGTCTGGCCCTGCGGTCACCCCTCTCCTTTGTCCTGCCCCAGCCCCCAGAGACTCTGTGGATTCCTAGGGCCTTGCAGGGTGCAGTTTGAAACTTGATGCCTTTGACCAAGTGGAGTGACTCTAATGATGGAATTACAGGCTCTCAGCTGACTGCAGCATGGGGGTGAGGGGGTGCACCCCCTGTGGAAAGCTGGGGGGCGGCGTGAGCCAGTGGTCTGACACCTGCAGAAAGCCACAAGTGGAAAGACCAGGGACTCCGCCAGCTCCTGACCCGATGGGAACTTTGGGGGGACTTTTGACCAAAGGAAAGCAGCTGATGATACATCAAGACTTTGCACACAGGGTGGTTCCGAAGTCTGTGCATCTGAGGAAACCTGGGGAGTTGGAGGTGGGTGGGGTGGAGGGGCCGGGCCGGAAGCCAGCTGAGCTGAGCCCCGAGGCGCCCACCCTTGCGGCCCTCTCCGTGCCTCCTCCTCTGGCTTCCTTACAGTCACGTGCCTCGGAGAAGCGCTGGACTGATTAGCTCGGGTAAGAAGCAGACGTTAAAGGATGATTGTTGAGCCAGTTAGAGACTTGGTTCTGGCCTGGAATGACCTTCCTTCAGGAGTGACAGTGAGGTCAGGACCGCCTGGTGGCTGGGAAATAGCAATCAGTCCTGCCTGCGGGGGACCCTGGGGACTGGATTGCTGCTCTCGTCTCTTCCCTCTGAGGCTACTCAAGAAGGTCAAACGCAGGCTGGCCTCTGCTGCCAGTGGCTTCTAGAATGCCTCAGATTATTCTAGAATCTGAGAACGGTCAGAGGTCGAGCTGTCTAGTCCCATTTCCGGTCTGTCATGGATTCCTGCCCAGTGGCTTGGTGTCCCTGCAGTGACGGGCAGCTCATCGCTGCACAAAAACACCGTGTCCACCGTGCGGACCTGACTGCCGCGCGTTTTCCTCTCCCTCTTTACTGAGCTGACGCACGTCTCCCTCGGGGCTGCAAAAGGCAAGGCAGTCAGCCTCCTGCGCCCTGAGGCCGTCCTGCGTCTGGGGGAGGACGCTGACCATGTCCCTCGGCCTCCGTGCTAATTTGTGTCTGTTGAAGTCCAGCCCCTGGAAATGAGCCCCCTCACACTTCTGAGCTGGGCAGTTGCATCTGTGACCTCATCCGTCCTGTGGCATCCTGTGTCATGGGCTGTGGCGATACCAATGGGTGACATGGAGGCTCAGGGAAGAGGCGTGCCTGCCCCAGTCTGAGCGCAAAGGGGAGCCAGGGCTGGCCTCCCGCTTCCTGCCCCCGGGCCTCCTGGCACTTCTCTACTGCCTCCAGAGGGGGGTCACCCCAAGTGTTTTGTTCACACAGGTTTAAATACCCAGTCAGTCTTAAGTGCGGGAATCCAGCAAGTTCTGGGAAAACAGGAATGGGCAAGACTCCTTTCAACTAGGAGAAACAGGCAGGACTTCCTGGAGGAGGTGGCAGTTGAGCCAAGCAGAGGTTGCCAGAAAGGAAACTGGCTCAGATGCAGAGGAGGGCAGGAACTGTCCTGGTAGAGAGCCTCTCCCTCAGCACTACTGAGACGCAAGCAAAAACACCCTGTCCAGCCCTCAAAGACCTTGGCCAGCCTCTGTGCCCAGCACAGCAGTGTGGGCGGTGCCTGGCACATTGCAGGCCCTCTGTTCTGTACGGTGGCTTCACAGAGGCTTCTCTCGTGCCCCCAGTATCCTCTTAACACCCACATTATCAGAGGCCTCCGGGTCCTGAAGTGGAGGCCTCNCAAAGACCTTGGCCAGCCTCTGTGCCCAGCACAGCAGTGTGGGCGGTGCCTGGCACATTGCAGGCCCTCTGTTCTGTACGGTGGCTTCACAGAGGCTTCTCTCGTGCCCCCAGTATCCTCTTAACACCCACATTATCAGAGGCCTCCGGGTCCTGAAGTGGAGGCCTCCCCCCGACAGCCCTCTACTGACCCCGTCACAAAGGGCCTGGGTCAGTAGGCAGCCAGGAACACCACCCCCCACCCCCCCGCCCCGACTTCTCGGACGCGGACAGAAGGACAAGTGTTCACTCAGGGCTCGGATTGTGTTTTCTCTGTTTCCTGCTCAGAGGAAATTCCACCGCAAGTTTTATTTTTAGCGGTTTGCCAGCCATGAGGCTGCTCACACAGGGGCCGCTTGTGGCACAGGCTTGGCCCAGGACGTATGCCCTGTTCTTCCTCCTCAGCCCCAGCCCGCTTGTCTCTCTAGTGCCCTGGGTGCCCTGCCTTCAAATGAGCTACCCCTCTTTCCCCGGGGGGCGGGTGGGCCCTGGACGTGGATCCTAGGCACCTGGCCTCACCGCAGCTTTGCCCCAAACTTGCATCGTCTCCTGTAAGTCAGCAGCCTTCCCTGAGCTTCAGCTTCGTCGCCTCTGTGAGAGAGGCAGAACTTCAGAGCCCCAGCCTCCTCCGGGTGGTCGTGGGAGACCCAGCAGGGCTGTGCTCACACGGGAGTGGAGAAAGCCACGGGCCCAGAGGGCTGGTGCCTGCAGGACACTGGGCCCCTCACTTGTACAAGCCCCCCGTGACCCAGGCCTAGCCGCTCGCCCAGGCCTCCCACGTGTGCTCGGGTGAAAGCAGCTCCGCCCTGCCTGCCGTGAAGGATGACTGTGGGGATCCTATGAGGTGGCTTGAAAAACGCTTTGGTCCTCTAGAAATACGCATGCATGTAGGGATGTTCCTCACCTCTACCGGCCCCTGGGGAAACCCGGTGGGGAAACGGGGCTTTACAGAGTGACTGCGAGTTTGAGGTGTGGAGATTAAATAGGTCGTGATATGACAGCCATGAAGGGGCAGGAGAGAGACGTCCCACGGGCAGCGCTTCCTCCACGGGAATGGTTATGCTAATGGCAGGCCTACTGCTCAGCAGGGCTAAACCAAGGGTGTGTCAGGCAGAATGGTGCTCCCCAGAGCTGTCCACGTGTTAACCCCCGGAACCTGTGGATATGTTACCTTACGTGGCTGCGTTAGTCTGCTTGGGCTGCCGTAACAAAGGACCACAGACGGGGTGGTGGGAACAGTAGAGCTTGATTTTTTCGCAGTTCTGGAGGCAAGAAGTTTGGGCAGAGTCGGTTTCTGCTGAGGCCTTGCTCCTTGGCTTGTGGATGCCGCCTTCCCCAGCATCCTCGAATCCTCTTCCTCTGAATGTCTGTGTCTTCGCTTCCTCCTCTTATAAGGACACCCGTCACACTGTAGCAGAGCCCATCCTAACGACCTCATTCTAACTTAATCACCTCGTAAAAGGCCATGTCTCCAGGGACTTCTCAGGTGGTCCGGTGGTTAAGACCCCGAGCTTCCAAGGCAGGGGGCACAAGTTCGATCCCTGGGTCGGGAAGATCCCCTGGAGGAGGGCATGGCAACCCACTCTAGTATTCTTGCCTAGAGAATCCTGTGGTCAGAGGAGCCTGGGGGGATGCAGTTCACAGGGTCACAGACAGACAGACACCACTGAAGCGACTTAGTACGCACACACGCACAGACACTCCTCAGCCCATGACAACGGCAAAAGGGTCTTTGTACTTTGCAGACGTTACTCAGTTAAGGATCTTGAGATGGGGAGATGACTCTGGGTTATTTGGCGAGCTCATTGTAATCACAAGGGTCCTCAAAAGAGGAAGACAGGAGAGGCAGAATCAGAGAGAAGCTGGAAGATGCTCGGCTGCCGCCTCTAACTCTGGAGGGAGGGACCATGAGCCAAGGAATGCAGGCAGCCTCTGGAATGTCCCCTCTGGTCTCCAGAAGGAACACAGTCCTGCTGACACTCTGATGTTCTGTTCAGTTCAGTCCCTCAGTCGTGTCCGACTCTTCTGATTTCCAGAACCCTAAGATAATAAATGTGAGTTGTTTAAGCCTTTAAGTTTGTGGTATTTTATTGTAACAGAATAGGTCACTCTTATCAGAATTTACGTGTATTATGGCATTTAACCCTCACCATAACTCTATGGGGGGGATTCTATTACTGTCCCCATTTTCCAGATTGGGAAACTTAGACGTGGGGGAGTTAATAAGTCCTCCAGGACCACACAGCATGTGTGAACTGACAGAAATGGGCTTTGCACCCCAGCGGGATGGCTCCAGAGCCAACCCCTGTAAGCACCCCAAGGAATGAGAGGCAGTGGCTGCCGGTGGCACTCTGGAGATCTGGCTGGCCCCCCGCAGCCTCTGCCCTGCCTGTGTGAGTGGCTGGCCTCAGCCTCCTCCGCTGCGTGGCAACAAGGATGCCTGCTCCGCACACACAGTGCTTGCCAGTCTGCCTGGGCTTTCACTGCGCAGACGCAACGCCCCGAGGCTCAGCCGCCAAAGGGCCACGTGCCCCCACCCGTGTGCCACTCTGGAACCCCACCGTTAGTTTTCTTACTTGCATCTTCTTACCTCCCTCTGCCTCTCACTTCGAGCTACAGAGGATTCAAATCGAGGGCTTGGAGGGCGTTCAGGGCCTGAGCGGTCACCCCTCATCCATCACCAGGTCCCCATCGGCCTCAGGTCCTCCGCCCTCCCCGCACATCAGGAAGCTACCTGCTGGGAGAAGCTTCACTGCGGGGCACTTTGCGAAGCCTGCTTGGTCTCCCTGCCAAGGCTGCCTCCCTCCCGGAAAACATCTGTTTTCCGTTCCTTGTTGGGAACATCTTGTGCCTGAAGCCTGAGGCAGTGGGGCACCGCGGGGCAGCCCTTTGCTGGGCTGTGCTCTGTGTTCTGGTCCAACTGTCTCATTAAGCCCACAGCTCTCGCTTTTTAACTTTTACAGAGTGACGACTAGGGTGACTTTATATTTGCTCAACCCAAAGACTTGTCCTCCTGCCCAGATCTCCCCTCACGTCACCCCGAAAGCCAATATATTATTTATGTGTAATAAAACTCACTCATTTTAAGTGTACAGATTGATGGATGCCGGTAAATGCCTGCAAGCGTATGACCTGCAGTTGAGAGCGGGAATGTTTCTGCACCAGATGAAGCTTCCTTGCGCCCTGGCTGGTCAATCTCCCCCAGCGGCAGCCCCAGGCAGCCGCCGATCTACTCTCTGTTATGCTTTTGCCTTTTCTAGAATCTCATGAGAATGAAATCCTAGGGACTTCCCTGGCGGTCCAGTGGCTCAGACTCTGCACTTCCAAAGCCGCGGGCCCAGGAGTGACCCCTGGTCAGGCACCTAGGGTCCCACATGGTGCATGGTGAAGCCAAAAAAAAGTTTTTAATATCAGAAGAAAAAATTAACTTGGCATAGAATTCTAGCATGCGGTCTTCCGTGTTGGACTCTTCATTTAGCAGAATGTTTTGAGGTCGCTCTGTTAGTGCACACAGTAGTCATTTAGTCCATACGGCTGCTGAGTGGTGAGTGTCCTTGGGTACGAACACACCACATTTTGTTCACCCATCTGTCAGCAGAGGAAGACTCAGACAGCCTCCAGTGTGGGCCTGTTGTGGGTAAAACTGCCCGAACGTTTACAGAGCACACGTGGAAACACTTTCAGCTTCTCTTGGGTGAGCCCCTGGGAGTGGAGTGTGCGGGTCGCCTGCTTGGTAAGCGCGGCCTCTAAGTTCCTTTATGGTTTGACTTTATCAGGTGCTGGCATAGTTGGTCCCAAAGCAGCTGCGCCGTTTTGTATTCCCGCTGAGTGAGTGAGTGAAGTCGCTCAGTCGTGTCCGATCCTTTGCGACCCCATGGACTGTAGCCTACCAGGCTTCTCCGTCCGTCAGCTTTTCCAGGCAAGGGTACTGGAGTGGGTTACCATTTCCTTCTCCAGGAGATCTTCCCGACTTAGGGATTGAACCCAGGTCTCCCGCATCGTAGGCAGATGCTTTTACCGTTTAAACCACAAGGAAGATTCCCACTAGTGACCTGCAAGTATTTTCCAGGTCCTCCACATTCTCCCCAAAGCTTGGTATCGCCATTCTCTTTAAATTTTAGCCATTTAGTGAGCAGACAATGGCATTCAATAGTGATTTGCGTTTCTCTGATGACTGGTGATGACGAACCTACTTTCATAGGCTTGTCATTTATGTGTCTCCTTTTACGAAGTATCTATTCAATGTTTTATCCATTTTGTGTTAGGCTATCTGTCTTATTATTGAGTTGTAAGAGTTCTTTATGCTGCTACTGCTAATTCGCTTCAGTCATGTCCGACTCTGTGCGACCCCATAGATGGCAGCCCACCAGGCTCCCTGTCCCTGGGATTCTCCAGGCAAGAACACTGGAGTGGGTTGCCATTTCCTTCTCCAATGCATGAAAATGAAAAGTGAAAGTGAAGTCGCTCAGTCGTGTCTGACTCTTCGTGACCCCACGGCAGACTACCAGGCTCCTCCATCCATGAGATTTTCCAAGCAAGAGTACTGGAGTGGGGTGCCATTGCCTTCTCCGAGAATTCTTTATATAGTCTGTATTTAAGGCCTTTACAGGTGTATATTTTTGGAAAAAAAAAAAAAGTCCTCCCAGTCTCTCTTGGATTTACTTTTGGTAAGAGACAGAGATGGCATCACCAACTCAATGGACATGAGTTTGAGCAAATTCTGAGAGATTGAAGGACAGGGAAGCCCGGAGCACCGCAGTGCATGGGGTCAAAAAGAGACCGACACGACTTAGCGGCTGAAACAACAACAAGAGACACGGGGTGGGAAGAGTCCTGGAGCTGTGCAGCTTCCTAGCTGTTCCTCCTTGAGTAAATCCCTTCCCCTCTGTGAGCCTCAGTTTCCTCATCAATCAAATGGGAACAGAAAACCTACCCTGCCATCCCCAAGTGTTGTTTGGGGCTCTCGGAAGAACTATGACTGTGAAACCCATTTTCCAGACTCCTCAGACCTGCACATAGGTTCACAGCACTGCTTGTTAACCCTCGGGGAGCTCCCAGACCAGTGGGGGCAGCCAAAGAGTGAGTTGGGTGGAACCTGTCCCAGCAGGAGGGGCGACAGTGCTCCCCAGGGTCCCAGCAGGAGGGGCGACAGTGCTCCCCAGGATCCCAGCAGGAGCTCTGATCTCATTTTGAAGGAGGGTCACAGAAGGGCTGAAGCTTGAAGGGTGGAAAGAAATCAGCCAGGCAGAACGAACAGCGTGTGCAGTTTTGTGGCCCGGCCCAGCCCCTGCCTGGTGGGTGTTGGTTCTTCACAGATAGTCCCAGTGCCACCGGGACCCCCACAACATTCAGTGATGTGGTTCTTATTTTCCAGGATCACCCCGAGGTGGCTGAGGCTGGAGTTGGCTGCCCTTTTGCAGGTGTTGGCTGCTCCTTCAAGGTAAGTATCTAGGAGTACACTGCAGTCTCAGACCTTGCTCAACCCCTCGGGTTTTCCCCCAACATCCAGCTGGTGCTCTGGATGTACCTTACGTGGTTCACAAGCCACAAAATCACTAGCCAGTCATCTTTGTATTCAGGGAGTTCTTAAAGCCTCACCTGAGCACTGTAGCAGCATCACGAAAGTGACCCTCCCCCCCCACTACCCCCAGCCCCTGTGCCTTTCCCCATGGCCCTGAATCGTCACTGTGCTCGAGGGCAGGACAGGACCGCTGCTCTGGCAACTGGCGTGCGCACGGCCCAGCGTGGGCGCGTCTAACGCCAGGGCCCTTCCCCACATCCCTCTTGCTATGTGCTTCCTGTTGCTGAGTGAACGGATATGACGTCCCTCAGTAACCTGTGATGGCAGGACTCTCCTTGGCTCCCTGGTGCTCCCCCTCCTCCTCTGTTTCACTGATCAGCCCCGCTCTCCCGGCAGGGAAGCCCGAAGTTCATGGAGGAGCATGAGGTCACCTCCCAGGCCGCCCACCTGAACCTGCTGTTGGGGTTAATGAAGCAGTGGAAGGCCCAGCTGGGCTCTGGCCTGGGGTACGGGCCCGTGGCCCTGGAACGGAACCTGTCAGACCTGCAGCTGCAGGGGGCCGGGGAGGTGGCCGGGGACCTGGAGGTGGACTGCTACCGGGCCCCCTGCTCCGAGAGCCAGGACGAGCTGGCCCTGCACCACTTCATGAAGGAGAAGCTCCTGACCGAGCTGGAAGGGAAGCTGTGTGTGTTCGAGAACATTGTCGCCGTCCTCAACAAGGAGGTGGAGGCCTCCCACCTGGCCCTGGCCGCCTCCATTCACCAGAGCCAGCTGGACCGCGAGCACATCCTGAGACTGGAGCAGCGGGTGAGCCTGGGCGGCAGGCGCACCTTCAAGGCAGTGCAGGGACCCCCGCCTCCTTGCCCCATCTGGACTCCAGAGCAAATGGACCAGCCTTCCTCCTATGCCTCCTCCCTGCACAGACCAGCCATGCCCCCATCAGAAATCCCTCTCCTGTGTCCTGGGATCTGGGAGGAGGGCTGCGGCAGAAGTGATAGTTCAGCCCCATCCAGCGCCTCCTTTCGCTTGCTTCAATTCTTGTGCAGTAGACTGTGCTCACCCCAGGCACCTCACTCACTGTCGGACACTTCTCATGCTTAGAGAGCTCTCCCTGACACTAAGCTAAAATTAGTCTCTCTGTCTTTCCTGCCCCTTGGGGCCCACAAAACATCCAACGTCTAGTCCCCATGGAAGTCCTTCAGAGATGAGAAGTCAGTCATAATATCCTGCCTGAGTCTTTCCTTCTTTAGGCTAAACGCCCCTAGTGCCTTCACACTTCATCAGAGCACATTATTTTTTGGGTGCTGGCTCAGTCTCTAAAGAATTCCACCCGTCAGCACGATGGTACCGCCCCACCAGGTAATTCACTTATCTGACGGTTCTTGGTTGAGTCAGACGGTAGCCTCCTTTGTTGCAGAGCTTATACTTCTCTAAGTATGACCAGTCACAATGCTGTGTTGCTTCTTGTGGGGCCACAGTATTGCATCACCTTCTAATGTTGAGCCTGGCCTGGATTTTAGTTCCAGGCCCACTGTTCACTTGCTGTGTAGATCTGAGCAAGTCACGGGACTGTGACTTTTTCATCTGTAAAATTAGGGATTTGATTTTCTTTAAGGATGCTCACTTTCATTCCTGACTTCCCTACCGGGGTATCCCTGAGAATAAACTTGTATCTTTTTTCAAATGTCGGTGGAGGAACCTACTAGAAGAGCCAGACACTGGCTTTGAGTGAGAGTAAAGGGTTCAGTTATGCCACTCTTGCCCTGGTTGGGAGGTGACGCCTGCCCGCTCCCCACAAGGGCAGTGGCCATGTCTTCAGTCCCTTGACAAGTTTTGTGGCTCAGCTCTTCCATGCCAGGCGGTATGCAAACCGTGTGGCAGTCCCTCAGTCCTGTCCAACTCCTTAGAACCCCACGGACTGTAGCCCGCCAGGCACCTCTGTCCATGGAATTCTCCGGACAAGAATACTGGAGTAGGTTGCCACTCGCTTCTCCAGGGGGTCGTCCCAACCCGAGGATCAAGCCTGCATCTCCTGTGTTGTGGGCACATTTTTTTTTTACCATCTGAGCCACATGGCCACAGATAAAATGAGCGTGGGCCCAGCCCTTGATAGGGGAGACCATCCGTCCTGTAGGAAGAGCAGAAAAATATATCTCAGACGCTTGTCAGAACAGAGAGGAAAGAGGGAAGCCAGCTGAACTAGGGCCGTGGTCGAAGACTTGCCAGAGGAAGGGCTGTGTGAGCCGGGCTCCCGATGGGTGACTAGGAGTTGGCCAGTGCAGAAGGGAGGGAGAGGAATTCCAGGCAGGGGCCCGCCACATGCAGAGGTGCCTGTGGCCAAGGGAGGCGACGTCAGGAAGGCCATTTGGGGAACAGCGGCATCTATCTTTATGTCCCGCCACCCCTACCTCACCCTCAGGCTGGGTTCTGGGGCCTCTGGCTGAATGGGCTTCCCCGCCCCAGGTGCTGGAGTTGCAGCAGACCCTGGCCCAGAAGGACCAGGCCTTGGGCAAGCTGGAGCAGAGCCTGCGTCTCATGGAGGAGGCCACCTACGACGGCACCTTCCTGTGGAAGATCACCAACGTCACCCGGCGCTGCCACGAGTCGGCCTGCGGCAGGACCATCAGCCTCTTCTCCCCAGGTGACTCCTCCTGGGACGGCAAGCGGGGGGCGGAGGGTGCAGGCACCTGCAGGGGGGCAGGCCCCTCAGGGCCCAGGAGGCAAGCAGGGAGTGGAGGGTGGTCCACTCTGACAGCTCTGCTGCCTGCAGTTAGGCCTGAGGCTGTTCGTGCCCTGCCAGGCCCATGAGGTGCTAGGCTCCCCCCACCCCGCTGTGTGGAGCAGGGGCTGCTGGCACCAGGCCTTCTGCCTCCCTGAACATCAGTTACATCCTGCAGCTAGGAGTAAGTCATCTCAGTCGTTTGTGTGGATATCGGTTTTGAAAGAGAGTATGCTGTGAACCCGAGTCTGTGCAGACTCAGGGGAAGTGGAGGATGGCGTTCACAGGTGCCCCAGCCCTCTGAGACCCAGTGACCTGAAATCAGGCAGGGGGAGATCTAGGCAAAACCACAGGCATCTGTGTGCAACTGTGGGGGGCATGTGAGTGAGTGTTGTGTAAATCAGGGCAGTTCTTGCTCATTTCTGGGATCCCGGGCCTGGCACAGTATCTTGCGTAAAGTAGGCGTTACCTCGGCTGACGTTTCCCTTCCTTGGCTGAGACCTGCTTATGTGACGCTGTGCACGTCTGTGCTCAGACCTTGTGCTTTTCCCCTTGCCCGCCTCGTGTGTGTCTAAGGAAAATGGGTGGGTTGTTAAGGAGGATTTCTGCTGAAGGCAGTGTTCACCCCCACTCACGTCTGCTCCAACTTCATGCCTTTCCTGTCTGTCAGCCCTTCTGACTCACCCAAGGCCAACAGCTCGAGGATTAAGAGGGGCATGGGAGTCTGCCCCATCCCACAGGGCAGGTGAGCCCCCAAGCCAGGCGCCTTGCCTCAAGAACCGGGGCAGCTCCTTCGTGGGATGGCCTTGCCCTCTACACGTAAGCTTTTTGTCCTGGCTGCTTTCCAAAGAGGGAAAAAGCAAGCAGTGTCTCTGGCTTCCTGTTCTACCTAAGCACAGCGGGCAGAGATGAGTCAGACCGTCAGCCTGTCCCCGCTCCACGCCTTCCTGCCCTGTGCAAGCTGTCCCCGCTCTGCCCCCCCAGACGGCCCCTCGTGGGGACAGCCGCTGGAACCCACACTCAGGTGGCTCTTTCAGCTGCCCAGGGCGAGAGCCCACACGCCCTGTACCTGATCACCGGGGATGATTCATCCCAGGGGCCTGGGCCGAGGGTGGCCTCAGATTGTGAGCCTCCCCACTCCCTCCCAGCCCCCAGGAGACCCCAGCCGCTTAGCCTGGGGCCGCAGAAAGAGCTGGGTTTGGGACGTAGGAGGCCGGGCCCCTCACTCTGGCCCTGACCCCAGCTCGCTGTGACTTTGAGGGCCGGCCACTTCCCCTTGCTGGGCTCCGGCTCCTGACGTCAGTTAAATAGGGAGTGTGGTGGGGCCAGCAGCGCCTCTGTGCCCTGGCAGAAACGTAAATTCTCAGTCCTACCCCGCACTGCTGAGTCAGAAGCTCCAGGCCTGGGCCCTGGCAGTCTACGATTCTGGTGGCCCTTGACCTCCAGTGGTTCAGGTGGTCTCCAAGGTTTAATGCTCTATGTTTTTGTTTATTGTTGAGTCGCTAAGTCACGTTCAACTCTTTTGCGATCCCATNGCACTGCTGAGTCAGAAGCTCCAGGCCTGGGCCCTGGCAGTCTACGATTCTGGTGGCCCTTGACCTCCAGTGGTTCAGGTGGTCTCCAAGGTTTAATGCTCTATGTTTTTGTTTATTGTTGAGTCGCTAAGTCACGTTCAACTCTTTTGCGATCCCATGGATTGTAGCCCTCCAGGCTCCTCGGTCTGTGGGATTTCCCAGGCAAGAACACTGGAGAGGGTTGCCATTTCCTTCTCCAGGGGATCTTCCTGACCCAGGGTTTGAAACCATGTCTCCGGCCTCACAGGCAGATTCTTTACTGCCGAGCCACCGGGGAAGCCCCCTGATGCTCTATGGTGGAGAAGCAGCCCCAGTCCCAGATGCCACAGTCTGGGGCCCTGACCTGGGCCTGCCTGACTGCCAGCCCGTTTCCTCATCTGCAAAGCCTAGCGCTTGCCAGCCGCCCTGGCAATGACTCTGGCTCCCGCGTTTCAGCTTTCTACACCGCCAGGCATGGATACAAGCTGTGCCTGCGGCTCTACCTGAACGGGGATGGGACGGGGAAGAGGACCCACCTGTCGCTCTTCATCGTGGTCATGAGAGGCGAGTACGACGCTCTGCTGCCGTGGCCTTTCAGGAACAAGGTACAGGCCTGGGAAATGAGGGGCTTCCTCGGGTGGAGGAGACCTCGGTCCTGCTCCTGGTTTAGCCACGAGCTTACCTGTGTGACCTCGGAGAGCCCTTCACCCTCTGTGTTATCAGTTTCCCCGCTTATGAAACAAGAGCCTGAGTTCCCCTCTAGTAGCCAAGGCTTGCGTGAGTCCAGGAGCTGAAATGCCTGGACCAGCCACCCTGGAAGACGTGTAGAGATGGAGTTCACACAGAGGGTGAATAAAGAAAACTTCCTGTAGGAGGTACTATGGGTCTAGCCTGCAACAGCAGCACTCTCAGAAAAGGGCAGAGAGGCAGATGCCACTGTATACCTTTAAGAATGGCCCAAATCCACAGTGCTGACAGCACCAAGTGTTAGCAAGGATGTGGAGCAGCAGGGACCCTCATGCGCTGCTGGTGGGAATATAAAACGGTAGGCCACTTTGGGTGACAGTTTGGCAGTTTCTTACAAAACTGAACATACTCTTACCATGTGACCCAGAGATCACACTCCTTGGCATTTACTCAGACGAGTTGAAAACTTAAGTCCACCCCAAACCCTGCAGACAGATATGGACAGCACCTAGATTCATAACCGCCAAAACTTGGAAGCAGCCAAGGTGTCCTTCCGTAGGGGAATGCATAAACTGTGGTCCATCTAGACGACAGAGTGTCTGACTCCAGAGAAACAAGCTGGGGGGCCGTGAAAAGACACGAGGAGCCTTAAGTGCGTGTTAACTGAGTGGAAGAAGTCAATCTGAGGAAGCTACGTAGTGTGTGCTTCCAATTCTGTGATATTCTGGAAGAGGGAAACTGGGAGGACAGTGAGAGAATCAAAGGTTGCCAGGGTTTCACGGAGGAGGGGAGAGATGAACAGGTGGAACGCAGAGGATTTAGGGCAGTGTAAACACTCTGACGGACTTCCCTGTAGCTCAGACGGTCAAGGATCCGCCTGCAATGCGGGAGACCCGGGTTCCGTCCCTGGGTCGGGAAGATCAGGGCATGGCAGCCCACTCCGGTTTTCTTCCCTGGGGAGACTCCCATGGACAGAGGAGCCTGGAGGGCTACGGTCCATGAGGCTGCCAAGAGCTGGACACGACTGGGCGACCACACCGCACCACTAGATGCTCTGATGTGAGAAGGGTAGATCCTGTGCTCACACATCTGCCCAGACCTAGAGAGTGTGCAGAACCAGGCGCGAACCGTGAAGTGAGCCAGGGGCTTTGAGTGGAAATGATGTCTCAGCGTAGGTTCATCAGTTGCAGCCAGTGTTCCTCTCGGGCGGGGGACGCTGACAGCGTAGGAGGCAGTGTGGCGATGCTTGAAATCTCTGTATTTTCCATTCAGTTTTGCCGTGCACCTAAAACTGCTCTAAAAAATAAAGTTTGTTAACAATGTTTCAAAGGGCAGCCCTAGGTGGAGGGGTGGCAGGCATTCCCCCGCAGGTGAGCAGCAGCAGCAAGGGGGTGGGGGAGAGTGTGGACTCCAGACCTCAGCTGGGGTGAAGGGGGATGAGAGAGAGCAAACGGCTGGGGGCGGGGTGCCACGGGGTCTGGTATGAGTCAGTAGGTCAAAACTGGTTCCCATACGTTCTGGGGGAGTTTTTAAAATGCTAATGACTGGGCCTCACTACCGTAAATGGTGAGCCCTGGGCACTGGGAATTTTCAGACCTTCCCAGAGAATTCTAAAGTGCAGGCGAGTTTGAGAAGCATTGCGGCGGGGGTGATGGGTATTTCAGTGGTGTGGGCCTCAGGGGAGAATATATGTCCCTTCAAGATCACTGGCTTCCTGGGGACACACAGGGCTCCTGTGCAGAACAGAGGCTGGGTTTGTGTTTCAAGATGTGATTGACATCCGCTCAGTGGAAGGCCTGGCTGCTCTTACCCCTCTGCCTTGTCCCAGAGGATCCAGCTGCGGTTGAAGGGTCAACCTCTCTGACCAGAAAGAGGCATCTTGGCTTAAGGGGTCCAGCTTCTTGTCAGGACTCAATCTCGCCTTTAGCCCCTAATAGCCAACCACAGTTCACAGTGGCATCTGAGTTGCCCCTTCCTGTCAGATAGAATGTCTAAGCCCTCATCATAGAACCCCCCTGGAGCCTGCTCACAATTCCAGGTGTTTCTACTTTCAAGCTCTCACCATGTGCCACGTGTGGCTCTTATTTCTTTCTTTGGGTTCTGCTCAGCGTGAGCTCAGGCTTTCCCACTGGCATGGTGGTAAAGAATCCACCTTCACTGCAGGAGACATGGGTTCAATCCCTGGGTGGGGAAGATGCCCTGGAGAAGGGAATGGCTACCCACTCCAGTATTCTGGCCCAGAAAATCCCGTGGACAGAGGAGCCTGGCTGGCTACCGTCCATGGGGTTGCAAAAGAGTCCGGAGGAACTAAATAAAAGCAATAGCAGCGTGAGCTCAGTGACAGAGGGATGGCCTGGGTCAGACCTGGCCTGACCTCCTCGCACGCTGCCCGGCAGGTCACCTTCATGCTGCTGGACCAAAACAACCGTGAACACGCCATCGACGCCTTCCGGCCCGACCTGAACTCCGCTTCCTTCCAGCGGCCCCAGAGCGAGACCAACGTGGCCAGCGGCTGCCCGCTCTTCTTCCCCCTCAACAAGCTGCAGTCGCCCAAGCACGCCTACGTGAAGGACGACACCATGTTCCTGAAGTGTATCGTGGAGACAAGCACTTAGGGCTGGCGGGCCGAGCCGTCCGCGCCCGAGTCCTCGGGGAGACCAGCTCGGAAGAGGGTTCAGCACGATGACCGAGGTCCCGGCCCCGTGTGCCCAGGACCCCAGGGCACAGTGATGGGCCGGGGCTGGCATCACCTGAGCCCAGCTGACAGATTGGCTGGGACACACCCTCAACTTAGTGGCGGAACCTTGGGGCCGACCCATGAAGGCGGAAGGTCCAGAGGGAGGTGGTGCAGGACTGACCCCTCAGCACTCACCACGCAAAACTGGAGGCCAGAGGTCCACCTCAGCCCTGAACGTGGAGGTTGGATTCTGGGCAAGCGCGGGAGGGTGTGGGGACCAGGCTGGGGCACAGATGCTGAGCTGGAGATGTGGGACGTCAGCCAAGGGCTCGGGGATGGGGAGGCCTCTGCGGGTCACCATGGAGACTGTGCTTGCTCTCTTCCTGCTTGCGGTTTAGAACTGGAACCAGGGGTGGGAGGGATGGAGCCCAGTGTAATTCAGTCTGTCCCGGGCTGGACTGAGTTCCCCAGCCCTGGAGGTGAGCAAACAGCCGCAGAGGGCTGCACTTTGGGGAGGGTATCAAACTGGGGGTGGAATTGAAGACCTTTGAGGTTCCTTCCAAGCCCAGAAAGTCTCTAACTCTCTGTCCCCTGGGCCAGCTGAGGCCACGGGCTGCAGCTTTCAGGAGCCCTGTGCCTTCCAGTGGCCTGACTCATTTTCAGCACCTCGAGGTGGGTGAGCTCCCCGCGTGGCACAGCCCCCACTGGGCCTGGCAGTCGGCGTCCCCTCTATGCAGAGCCACGTGCAGGCCCTGTGTCCTGCACCTCCCCCAGCCAAGTGCCCCTCCACCTCCTCCACGTGAGACTGGGGCTCTGAGCTCCCAGGAGCAGCTGGTGGGAGTGTGGAGAAGGAGAGGGACCCACACTGCCTGTGCTGCCTGCCCAGGGGCCCCACTGCCGGAAGGCAGCGTGAGGAATCCCACCCGTGACAAGGTCATGCAGCGGAGATCTGATGGGCAAGGTCAAGTCAGATCTCAGGTTTTCCCCCTGGCATTTCCCGAGCATGTACCCCCCCCCCAAAAAAAAAATAAGAATCTGCCTGCTTTTCCACTCTTCTGACATTCTCTGGAAAAAGTCNGAGAGAGAGCAAACGGCTGGGGGCGGGGTGCCACGGGGTCTGGTATGAGTCAGTAGGTCAAAACTGGTTCCCATACGTTCTGGGGGAGTTTTTAAAATGCTAATGACTGGGCCTCACTACCGTAAATGGTGAGCCCTGGGCACTGGGAATTTTCAGACCTTCCCAGAGAATTCTAAAGTGCAGGCGAGTTTGAGAAGCATTGCGGCGGGGGTGATGGGTATTTCAGTGGTGTGGGCCTCAGGGGAGAATATATGTCCCTTCAAGATCACTGGCTTCCTGGGGACACACAGGGCTCCTGTGCAGAACAGAGGCTGGGTTTGTGTTTCAAGATGTGATTGACATCCGCTCAGTGGAAGGCCTGGCTGCTCTTACCCCTCTGCCTTGTCCCAGAGGATCCAGCTGCGGTTGAAGGGTCAACCTCTCTGACCAGAAAGAGGCATCTTGGCTTAAGGGGTCCAGCTTCTTGTCAGGACTCAATCTCGCCTTTAGCCCCTAATAGCCAACCACAGTTCACAGTGGCATCTGAGTTGCCCCTTCCTGTCAGATAGAATGTCTAAGCCCTCATCATAGAACCCCCCTGGAGCCTGCTCACAATTCCAGGTGTTTCTACTTTCAAGCTCTCACCATGTGCCACGTGTGGCTCTTATTTCTTTCTTTGGGTTCTGCTCAGCGTGAGCTCAGGCTTTCCCACTGGCATGGTGGTAAAGAATCCACCTTCACTGCAGGAGACATGGGTTCAATCCCTGGGTGGGGAAGATGCCCTGGAGAAGGGAATGGCTACCCACTCCAGTATTCTGGCCCAGAAAATCCCGTGGACAGAGGAGCCTGGCTGGCTACCGTCCATGGGGTTGCAAAAGAGTCCGGAGGAACTAAATAAAAGCAATAGCAGCGTGAGCTCAGTGACAGAGGGATGGCCTGGGTCAGACCTGGCCTGACCTCCTCGCACGCTGCCCGGCAGGTCACCTTCATGCTGCTGGACCAAAACAACCGTGAACACGCCATCGACGCCTTCCGGCCCGACCTGAACTCCGCTTCCTTCCAGCGGCCCCAGAGCGAGACCAACGTGGCCAGCGGCTGCCCGCTCTTCTTCCCCCTCAACAAGCTGCAGTCGCCCAAGCACGCCTACGTGAAGGACGACACCATGTTCCTGAAGTGTATCGTGGAGACAAGCACTTAGGGCTGGCGGGCCGAGCCGTCCGCGCCCGAGTCCTCGGGGAGACCAGCTCGGAAGAGGGTTCAGCACGATGACCGAGGTCCCGGCCCCGTGTGCCCAGGACCCCAGGGCACAGTGATGGGCCGGGGCTGGCATCACCTGAGCCCAGCTGACAGATTGGCTGGGACACACCCTCAACTTAGTGGCGGAACCTTGGGGCCGACCCATGAAGGCGGAAGGTCCAGAGGGAGGTGGTGCAGGACTGACCCCTCAGCACTCACCACGCAAAACTGGAGGCCAGAGGTCCACCTCAGCCCTGAACGTGGAGGTTGGATTCTGGGCAAGCGCGGGAGGGTGTGGGGACCAGGCTGGGGCACAGATGCTGAGCTGGAGATGTGGGACGTCAGCCAAGGGCTCGGGGATGGGGAGGCCTCTGCGGGTCACCATGGAGACTGTGCTTGCTCTCTTCCTGCTTGCGGTTTAGAACTGGAACCAGGGGTGGGAGGGATGGAGCCCAGTGTAATTCAGTCTGTCCCGGGCTGGACTGAGTTCCCCAGCCCTGGAGGTGAGCAAACAGCCGCAGAGGGCTGCACTTTGGGGAGGGTATCAAACTGGGGGTGGAATTGAAGACCTTTGAGGTTCCTTCCAAGCCCAGAAAGTCTCTAACTCTCTGTCCCCTGGGCCAGCTGAGGCCACGGGCTGCAGCTTTCAGGAGCCCTGTGCCTTCCAGTGGCCTGACTCATTTTCAGCACCTCGAGGTGGGTGAGCTCCCCGCGTGGCACAGCCCCCACTGGGCCTGGCAGTCGGCGTCCCCTCTATGCAGAGCCACGTGCAGGCCCTGTGTCCTGCACCTCCCCCAGCCAAGTGCCCCTCCACCTCCTCCACGTGAGACTGGGGCTCTGAGCTCCCAGGAGCAGCTGGTGGGAGTGTGGAGAAGGAGAGGGACCCACACTGCCTGTGCTGCCTGCCCAGGGGCCCCACTGCCGGAAGGCAGCGTGAGGAATCCCACCCGTGACAAGGTCATGCAGCGGAGATCTGATGGGCAAGGTCAAGTCAGATCTCAGGTTTTCCCCCTGGCATTTCCCGAGCATGTACCCCCCCCCCAAAAAAAAAATAAGAATCTGCCTGCTTTTCCACTCTTCTGACATTCTCTGGAAAAAGTCAACTCAGGGCTTTAGTCTTCTGCATTTGAAAGAGTGTTTCAATCCAAAAACCTCTCTGATGGCTTCTAGCCTGCCTGCAGGACTCGTACAGCTGCGCATGTGATTGTTTGTGGCCTCCCGACCGCAGGAGGTACAGGAAGCTTAAAACATCCTAGGGATGTAGGGGCTTCCGAGGAGTCAAAATCATTAGAATACGACTGATTAAAGGTTTCATTTGTTGAGCCAATACTTGCTGCCAAATTTTAATATCTTTTATTTGTAAGATATAGTTGGTATATAGAAAAACAGGTAGTAGACCTGATATTAGCAATATTAGATCTTTGAGTTAAGTACTTTCTTAGTTATAACCCACTGCACCTTTGTTCTACAGGAATGTAACTTTATTTAGTAATTTGAGGGTGAGAGTAAAGAAAAGACACATCTAGGGAAAAGGAGTTCTCTGATTAACGGACAATTGTCCAGGAAGAGAGCCATAAAAATGTTAGCAGGTCTCTTGGCCAGAAGATAACGTAAACCACCTGAGGCCTTTTGTATAAGGGAGGGTACGCAAAAAGAAAGCCTGATCTCACTGAGGGTCAGGACTGCCGCCCCTGCATAACTCTGCATATTCCATTATGCACAACTTGGGGTATATGGGCTGATTTTGAAAAATAGTTTTGGGAGTCTTGCACCGATGCTGGTCTTCCCCGTGTCTCCTCTTTACTCTCTTTTCAGGCTGAATTCCCATCTGGGGCATGGAGGTTCACCATGTCTACTTACTTGTCCCGGCTTCTAAGATCCGTAAGAGAGAGAGCCCAGGGCGGGGCACTCTCCGATATTCAGACGGACGCCGGTGCCCTAACATAGATGGTGCAAGCTCCTTGTCTGGAACTTTATTGGCTTTCCACGTAAACCAAGTTATTCAGCCTCTTTTCTCCATCTAAAATTTTCCTACTATACTATTATTTCCTAATCTAATCTTATATTAATAATAAATAAGTTTTTGCGCCGACGCCGTCCCCACTTCGAATTCCCTGGATCCACCAGGGCAGGACCCTGGCAAGTGGCGCCCGGAACAGGCTATTCGAAGGTAGGTCTCCCCCAGTGTGCAGTTTTCGGGATGGCTAGGACCCCACTCAGGGTGTCGCGGACCCCCCTGCATAAGATAGGTAGGGAAAGAGGGGTGGGAAGTTAAGGGGTTGAAAGAAACCCAGTTGAAGGGTTAAAAGAAACCCAGTGTTAAGGGTTGAAAGAAACCTGCTATCTTAGGGTTGAAAAGAACCCCCCTTGCCCAGGGTAAAACCCTTGACAAGGTAGACTTTCCTATCAGGGTTGAAAAGAAAACCCCCCTTGGCTAAGGTAAAACCTCTGTCCAGGTAGACTTTTCTATAAATCTTAATTTTCTGACACGGTAACAATGAGTCAAAAGAATGGCAACTCTTTATAGAAGTAATTTTGTAACTGTTAAAAGAGAAATTAAAGTTAAAAAGGGTAGTGTTACAAGAACAATGTCCTTGGTTTCCAGAAATAAGATACTGTTAATTTAAACACTTGGGTGAAGTTATAGAAACAGCTAAAAACTTATTATACTATGCATGAGACAGAAAAAGTTCCTGTAGATGCTTTTGCTCTGTAGAATATGATTAGAAATGTTCTGGACCCCCCTCATGAGACTGTTAGACTATGGGAGAGGCTATAGCGGTGGATGGTAGTGGATCTCCACCTTCTACGCAGATCACATATTCTGCCACTGGCAAAGAAAAGGAGGGAGACCGTACTCTTCCTCCCAAGGAAGGAGAGTGCTTACAGGACGCAGCGGCCGAGCGCCCTGGCAGGCCCCCTCCCCCTCTGCACAAAGCAAACCTTTAAAACTTTGTCTTATTTAAGGCGACCACTGCAACCTCCGTGTGTGCCTCCCCAGGATTTAAGAACTCCCCACTTTGCCTCCAAAACCTCCCAGAACTTTGCTGAAGGTTGAAAAAGATAGGGGGAATATTTTTGAGCAAAAGAGCTTTTAAAGCAGAGCCTGCTCCTTGCAGAAAACCCCCTGGGGGGCACCTCACCCGAGCCAAAAAAAAAGAGAAAAGGAAGAGAAAAAGAGAAAGAAAGAAAAATAATCATAATAAGAAGAATTTTACAAATAAAAATGTTTCTCTTGTGGCCAAATGGGACTTTTTTGTCAGCAATGCCCTGCGAAACAGACAAAAAGCCGCGCCAATTAACCCCAGGACTTAGCAGCAGCAGCTCAGGGCTAGACCTCAGCTCCACCAAGACAACAATATTAACCCCTGATGTGCCGGTTACTCCGATTCCAACGGGAGTGGCCAGCCCCCTGCCTGAGGACATTGTAAGACTTGTGCTAGGGCGTAGCTGGCTTTCTTTTCAAAGAATTTCGGCGGTGTCTGGTGTAGTAGGTTCTGATTATACTGGAAAAATTAAAGTTTTGATCTTGACACCTACTAAAACTGTGCAAATTAATAAAGGTTAAAGAATACCCAGCTTTTGCTTTTACCTTATTATCAGATAGGAAAAACCTTGACTTCTCAAGCTAGAGGACCCAGAGGATTTGAATCTAGTGATCTAGCTTTTTGGGTGCAAAAATTACAGCTTCTAGGCCTTTAAAAGATCTCTTAATTCAAGGAAATAAGATGTCAGGGCTGTTAGACACCAGAGCAGACATTTCTTACATTGGTGAGAAAGACTGGCCCACCTCCTGGCCAACACATACTCTTGAAAATGAGTTGATGGGATTAGAGAAAGTGTTATGCAGGATGGGAAAGATGAGGGAGAGTCTAAAGCCTCGGTGAATAGTGAGTTTCCCATTGATGGAGGCATTCAAGCAAAGATCAGATGGTTACTTGTCATCTAAAGAGGTATAGACCAGATTTAGTTTGCAAAAAGATAACTGGAAAAGCTTATAAAGATATTATGCAACAGCTCTTTACTTGCTTCTCATATTTAAGTCTGCCCAAAGTTTTAAAACTGATAATGCCCCTTTGAAGCCGTGAAGAGATTGTTTACTAACTTTAGATGATTTCCAGAAATTATTAGGGGATATTAATTGGATATGCCCACATTTAAAACTGACTACTGCAGATTTAAAGCTTTTGATTGGTTAAAAAACAATCCTAATCCCAGTTCTAAGGTAAAGTTAACTAGTGAGACAGAATTGGCTTTTGTTAAAATACATGAAGCTTTAAATGATCAGTTAATTAAGATTAATATTACCAAAAGATGAGATTAAATTATTCTTGCCACAAAACAAGATGCTTGTGACAAAAAGGCCCATTGGTTCCATCTGCCAGTGACCCCAAGAAAAATAGTTTTATCTTATCCCAGCTTGGTGGCACAATTAATTATAAAAAGAAGGAAGTGTGGAACTTTTTGGAAAACAAGTAACAAATATAGTAATTGCATTCAATAAGGATCAACTACAAATGTTTTACAAATAGTGATGATTGACAAGTTGTTCTGATAGATTTCAGAGGACAAATTTTGTTTCACTTGCCCTCAAGCCCCCACAGTAGTTAAAAGTGCAAAAGTTAGATTGGCAGCTTGAGGATACCTTGGAACTTTCCTAACTCTATGTAGTTCCTTCGCTCCCCTTTACCCTTTAGGGGAGGGACGTGCTGTCTCAAATAGGAGTTGCTCGGAGAAGGGTTTTCTCAATTTCTTAGTTGGCAATAGGCGGTACAATTAACAATACTTCATATATTGATATAAATACATAATATAAATATATTTGCCTAATTACAGTTTGCCTAATTGGGTATGGGTATAAATAAAATATAATAAATGTTTAAATGTCTAAACTAGAAAAAACTTGAAACCCTAATGTTAATTTTTAAATGTAGCATTTCTAACTTGTAACAAGACAGATTGGTAGGCAGCGATTTTTGTGCCTTAAAATACTGGGGGCATAGTTAAAATTTTATACATCAAATGATTGCTAAGGAATGTTGCAGGTGAGATGTTATTTTTAGTTTATTTGAAATGTCTTAAGGTGAGGGGAGGAGGGAGAGCAAATATTTAAAATTCGGAAAACTCAACCTTTTGATAAGAAATTGTAATTTTTACTTATGTTATCTTTAAGGATATGAAAGGTTGATAAATTGGTGTAGTTAAATTGAGCCATAACCATTGGTGATCACGGGAACTAGTAATTAAGCTTGCAAAACAAATAATAAGATCCTGAAGATTTAATTGCATCAATTTCTGTATTTTATGTACATTTAAAAACTGCAGTAATTCGAATGGGTTAATCTTGTCTAATATAAGTAAATGAGTCTGTAGACTGTGATCTCCCCAAACTAAAAAGTACAGTACTTGGAATTGTGTTCTTTATGGTTGTAGTGTTAGCAAAGCACTAATATGCAGAAAATGAAGGATTTACACATTGGAAGAAGAAAGGGGGGTATACCTAATTCTATTTATAGATCTATACTTAATTCGTATATAAATTAAAATGTATACTATATATACACATATTGAATATATACTGTATAATTATATATACACAGTGTGTATATCACAGTAATATAATATGTATGTGGCTAGTGTTAATTGGTATAGATTGGCCTGCTGTGATGACATGTTATATGTACTGTATAACTGTATTGTGTGTGTGTGACGTGTTCTTTCAGTGCATTGGTTTGTGTTGGTATTGGTTGTATGCATGTTGTATCGCTCAAATATATATATTAATTAATATATTAATTGTGAAGATTAATTCAAGTATATTGATTTATTAAATTGTTTAGTACAGAGGAATCAAAAATTGTAATTCCATATAACAGAGAACAACTTGATGCTCTTCAAATGTTTGATGATGATTGGCAGATTGCTATAGGAAATTATTGTGGTCAAATCTTACATCATTTACCTACCCTCACATGCTTTGTTAATTTCAAAAATTAAGACAGGAGAATTTAAGTATAGTTTTCCCCCATCAGATTTTACAACACACACTCTTTATAATAAGTTAAATGCTGATTCATCCGGAAACACTGCAATGCCTCGCCATTGGTGCCCGGAGCAATGGAATGCAAAACCATTAGTAAAATGGAGGGACCGCCTCTCCAGACAAAAAAAAAAAAAAATCCCGACACAGTATTAACCGCCGGTCGAGGAAGTGTTTGTATTTTTTGCACAGGACGCAGATTCGCCAATCTGGATTCTGGACAGGCTGATTCGTCATGTCCCAGTCCCCCAGGCACCTGGTTCACCACACACACACACACACACACACACACACACACACACACACGCACACACACACACACAAAAGGGAACTCCTGCCACCGCCACCGCAGGGAACAGCAGCGCGCGTTTGGCGGGGCCAGCCTGGCTGACTGAAGGGACCCAGTGCGCCACCGTGCCTGCCTGCTGGCAGGAGAGGCAAGATAAACATCGAGATCCCGGCGGGACTGACAGCTGGTGCAGCACAAACTCCAACCAGAGAATGACTTTGTTTACTGTTTTGGCTTGTCTGCCCTCTCCTGGTGTTTTTCTTTTCACTGGTGATTCTGGAAAACTTAATGTACGAATAGACCTAATGTAGTGTCTTGTGAACAATGTGTGCTTTCATTGTGTTTAACTCTCCTCAATATAAAGTTTGTCTCTTTCATGGTGTTAAAACGTCCACCCTACCTATTTAACTTATGCAGGTTATCTAATTGTAACAACTTATTGGTTTGATTTGTGGGCTTACTTATCTTGGGAATATCAGCTTTGATAACTGCAATTACTTCTGTTACTGTGGCCGCAGGATTGACTCAACAAGTGCACAGTGCCCAATATGCTGATACTGTGTCCAAAAATATTTCTTTAACGCTGGCAACACAGGAAGTTATAGATAGGAAACTAGAAATGAGGGTTGATGCCCTAGAAGAAGCAATAATGCATACTGGGACTGAATAACAGAGTCTGATAGTAAGAATGGCTCTTTCATGTCATGCCGACTACTGGTATATATGTGTGACGTCCCTGAAAGTAAACGAGACAGATTTTGAATGGGAAAGAATCAAAAATCATATCTTAGGTGTTTGGAACAGCTCAGGTATTAGTTTAGACTTAGGGAAACTTCATAAACAGATTTAGACCTTGGAACACTCCCGATTAGATTTTACCACCGCAGGAGAAGCCAACGACTTTCTCCACACCTTCTCTAACTTCATTTCTGGGAAGACTATTTTGTCTACAGTTTCTAGCTATGTTGCACTGGGTGCTGTCTTGTATTGTCAGGATTCTTTGGCAGAGCATTCAGAATCTCACGACTGAATTGCACCTGATGGTGTTACAAAAACAAAAAACGGGGAGATGCTGGGAGCCAGCGTGAGGAATCCCACCCGTGACAAGGTCATGCAGCAGAGATCTGATGGGCAAGGTCGAGTCAGATCTCAGGTTTTCCCCCTGGCATTTCCTGAGCATGTACCCCCCAAAAATAAGAATCTGCCCTCTTTTCCACTCTTCTGACATTCTCTGGAAAAAGTCAACTCAAGGCTTTAGTCTTCTGCATTTGAAAGAGTGTTTCAATCCAAAAACCTCTCTGATGGCTTTCTAGCCTACCTGCAGGACTCCTACAGCTGCGCATGTGATTGTTTGAGGCCTCCCAACTGCGGGAGACACAGGAAGCTTAAAACATCCTAGGAATGTAGGAGCTTCCGAGGAGTCAAAATCATTAGAATAGGACTGACTAAAGGTTTCACTTGTTGAGCCAATACTTGCTGCCAAATTTTCATATCTTTTATTTGTAAGTTATAGTTGGTATATAGAAAAACAGGTAGTAGACCTGATATTAGCAATATTAGATCTTTGAGTTAAGTACTTTCTTAGTTATAACCCACTGCACCTTTGTTCTATAGGAATGTAACTTTATTTAGTAATTTGAGGGTAATGCAGAGTAAAGAAAAGACACTTCTAGGGAAAAGGAGTTTTCTGGTTGATAGACAATTGTCCAGAAAGAGAGCCATAAAAATGTTAACAGGCCTCTGGGCCAGAAGATAATGTAAACTACCTGAGACCTCGAATTCCACTGGGGCTGGACCTCGGCCACGTCCAGAATCCCATGTCACCCGCTGAACCCAGGTAACCACATCTCTAATTGACGGGTCAGGACCTCTGAGCCACCCGCAGACGCTGTCCTTTTGTGTGTATAAAACCAAAGACAGAACTGTCCTTTAATCGCTCTTGCCGTTTTCATGAAGGGTTGTGGGAGCTGGTGGTAACGTTGAGCTCTGGGGGGACTGGCTAGTTTTGCAGGCGGCACCCAAGCTTCTTCTCCTTGGTCCTCTGTCTGTAACAGGGGAACCGTCCTGCCTGCCTCACTCACCAAGTTCGCTGACCTCAGAGGAGATGCTACTCAGGAGAGGCTGGCAAGAAGTGGGGGCACCGCTGCCTGCCTGGCCGGGCCAGGGCTCGCTTGTCTTCTCACCTTGGAGATCACTACACCACCTGCTGCAGGACCCTGGCCCATCCTCCCAGAGCCCTGAGGCTTCACATTGCCACACAGAGCTCCAGAGCAGCCCCCTCATCTTTTGCCCTCTAGCCTTCTCTGCCGCTTACTCCTCTTGTACCTGTTGAGGCTGAGTCACTCCTCAGACCCTCAGTGTTCTCATCTGTGAAATGGGTAAGCAGCCATGCCTGTCCTCTCCAGCCCGGCATTTCTGAGCTGGCCCTCCCTGGGAGGTGAGGGGGCAGCACAGCCCAATGGGCTCAGTGTATCAGAAACCAAGAGCCCAGCCCCCAGGGCAGACCCGGTATCCCATCTTGCCTCAGCCTCTTCACTTACAAAGATGGAGAAGCACCCTGCTTGGCCCTGCCCTGCCCACAGGGCTTTCACAAGGCTGAAATCCGATGAACTAGTGCTTTGTGGGGCAGTGGCATCTCGCCAAACACAACAGGCTACCAACACGTCAGGACTTCTTTTTCTCATCTCCACTGCTGACAACCTGTCATGAGGCTGACTTGCTTCCTTGATGTGTGTGGAAACCAGAGATGAGTGATGGAGACACTTATCTCAAAGCTGGTGTCCTGGCAAGGGAATAGCCATCCCTACTTGCTGAGCTAATAAGGGCTTTGGGGAACAAACACTCCTAGAGACAACTATCAGTGTCCCTTTCACCACTTGTGTCTGATGGGAGGAGACACACACTGTCTTCAAACAGTGTGAGCCGCAGCCATTCTTTCGGCCGAGCTTCACTGAGACCTACTGTGCTGGACCCTAGTGGGTGGGGAAAGATAAGCAACGCACTCTATTGTCACGGAACTCGTAGCTCAGTGGGCAAAACAGGTCCATGAGTAGATCATTGAAAGTGATACGTAAGAGAAGCTCAGAGAAAGCGTGGGAAGTCCAGACCCATTGGTTGAAGCAGGGAGGGCTTCCTGGAAGAGGTGGCATGTAAACTCATCCTTTAAATATCTGGAGATGCAGAGGTTAGGGCTGTGGGGAAGAGTAGACACCCAGAGATGGGATGCTGTCTTGCCTTCAGGTAACGTGTGGAAGGCAGGACCACAGAGGAAGAGGCAAGAAGGTGGGATGGGCTGGAGCGCAGAAGGCACCGAAGGCGGCCGCAGCCGCCTGACATTGTCAGCACTGGGTGGGGGGCCTCAAACCACCTGTGTGTGACCCTCGGGCTGTTGGCAGCAGGGTGAGATGATGATTTTAAGCCTTAATTTATCTTCCACCAAAGCGCTATGTTAAGTGCGCCATACACCTGTGGTCCTACCATTTACGGGTGGTTCGGGGGGAGGGGAGGCAAGACTCAAGCAAATCCACTGTTTGGTTGGCTCCTCACACACCCTGTGAGGCAGGCAGAGCTGAACATCCATTTAGAAACCGGGAAACTGAGGCCGGGGAGACCAGGTGCCCTCCCCAAGGTCAGGTGGGAGCAAGGGAGGTGTGGAGTTAGGAGCCGGGTCTTTGGCCTCTAATTGCTCTCCTTCTTCTAGACTGACGAGGAATTTCCGTTCCTTTTGTGTCTTTAGCCAAGATGCGGTCACATCTTCACGGGGGGCCTTGGGAGGAGATGGGTCCCTCTGCTCCCAGCCTGAGGGCCAGCCTGTGGGAACCGCCCTGTCACCCCCACGGTGCCCGTGAGGAGGGGCACATGAGCACAGCCGCGGGGACTGCACTCTCCCTGGGCGCTCACAGGCCAGCTCAGTGGTGTCTGCAGGGCATCCTGGACCACCATGAGCCACAGGGGCTGCAATTATGTCTGCCTTTAATTGTCCATTTCTAATGGGAAGAGACATGTCCTCTGTAGAAACACTGGGTAACTACAAAAGTGATGTACAAAAGGAAGTTAAAAAAAAAAAAAAAGTCATGAGCCCAGTGTCCTGAGAGAGCTACCGGGAACATTTTAGTAAATGTTCTTTGTTGTTTTGAAACAGTACGTACACAGACACACACAGAGAGAGACTTTAAAAAATGCGTTTAAATCATACTAATTACAGCTTTACTCTCGTTTTTCCACTTAACACCCCCTTATCACACCCATCTGTTGGCTCCTGTTTGTAGGCAAAGACACGGAAGCTAGGAAGAGGCAAGTGATGTGTTCAAGCCCCATCCGGGTCAGTGGTGGGGTCAGGATTCACTCTTCCGGTGTGAGTCACACTCAGATGGAGAAACCAAGGCCCCAAAAGAGGAGGTCACGCAAGGCCACGTGACTGTGGGGCTCCTGGACCCTCTGTCCCCGCCGGGGAAGTCTCAGGAGAGGATCTGCCCTCTGGGGCTGGAGGAGATGGTGTGTGCAGGAGCCAGAGGGTGGGATGCTGGGTCCGCCCGGGCAGCAGGAGAGAGAGACGTCCTCTGCCTTCCCGCAGCTGTACCCCAGGAGAGCAGACAGGCCCCGCACCACCCCTCACAGGCCCCTGCTCCCTACTGACCTCCAGACCAGAGGCCTGCTGAGCCTCGGTTTCCTCTTCTGCGTGGAGGTGAAAATCCTAGCCTCGGAGAGCTGCTCTGAGGGTGCCAGGGTCCAGGAAACACTTTGTATCCTGTGGGGTCCCAGTCTAGTAATAACAGGAACAATAATCCCAGGCAGTGATGGAGTGCCTGGCTGACAGACACCGAGCTGAGTGCTCGCAGGCATCATGTCATGAAACTTGCGTAAAAACCCCACGAGGAGGTGGGATTATGATCATTCCTCTTTTACAGAGGAGGAAACCCAGGCTCTGAGGGGTAAAAATCACTCACCCAAGGTCACACAAGGGCCAGAAGCCAGGACTTGGACTGAAATGCCAGATTCAGCCCCGTATCCCCTGATGTCATCAGCGTGATATTGTGGAAACGGTGCCGAAGGATGAGATGGCTTTTAATTCTGCACAGACTGCAGGTCCACTTTTAAGCAACTGTGAAACGATGAGAACCCCGTTTACTGAGCGCCCAGCACACTTGCTTCACTTGCGAGCAGTGCCCTTATGTTGGTGACGGACCTGGGAGCAAGGCATGTTTTCCCCACTCTCAGACACAAGCTGAGAGAGGTCAGGCCACTTCCCCAAGGTCACACAGCTAACAGGCAGACCTCTGTTTTATTCGTGACAGTCAGAGGTTCTACCCGTGACGGGGTCCTCTCCAGTGCCTTGGGAGCAGGAGGTCAAGTGGATGTGATGTCCCTTCTGGACCAACTGTCAGCCCTTCTCCTCCAGGGGAGATGCCCCTGCCTGGAGCGCTCAGCCTGGCGGGACCTCTTTGAGTGGGATTGACACAGGCCTGGGGATGAAGGACGAAGCTGGGGGAGCCACTGCTGGGCCAGTGAACCTTCGCCAGTAGCTGGATCTCCTTTGCTGCCTTGGCATCTGGGACCTGAGTGTTCATTTTAGCACATTTAGGGGGCACAGAGTTAGGGGACCATTCCAGAGGGGCCGGGGAGTTGTAGTCATCTGGGGTGATGACCGCTCTCCCTTTTCTGGTCCTTTCCTCAAGCCCTACCCACTTCAAGGCATTTTCCTCCTTAGAAAACCTGGGGTGTCAGGTGCTAAAGTCATCATTGCCACCCCAGCTGATCTTGGTAAGACCAGGAGGAAGGTCACCCAGTGGGTCAGGGGCTCAGCTGCGGTGGCCTGTGATTCCTCTCTGGTGGGAGGAGGTCAGCTGAGCCATCATCCCTCCCCGTCCATTGCTCTCTCCCTCCTGCCGACTTCTGGGCAGCTGGATCCGTTCTTTTGGCAGTAGGGCCCCGGCTACCTTTGTGCAGATGAAAAGAAGGCGCTCAGAGAAGAAAGACTCCCTTGGGGCAGCAGGCGCCTAGAGGCAGAGCCGCCCAGCCCCGGCGTCTTCTGCCACACACACCTCTGCTGCGCCCGCTAACGGGGTGATGTCAAGGCTGCAGAGTCTCTTTATGGGGACCCCTGGTTCTGTCCCTCGCAAGCACAGCCCCATCGGTGCACGGGACCAGCACTGGGGGGGAACCCACGGGACTCGGGCACGGGCGTCTGGGACTGGGCCGGGCGAGGAGAGCTCTTCTCTGCTGCTGCTGCGTCCCCTGGGAGGGTTGCCTGCCCCGTGGCCATCTCCGGGGGCCTGGGTGGGGGTCTGAGGACACCCCCAACCCCCTAGACCGTCGAGTGNGGGACTCGGGCACGGGCGTCTGGGACTGGGCCGGGCGAGGAGAGCTCTTCTCTGCTGCTGCTGCGTCCCCTGGGAGGGTTGCCTGCCCCGTGGCCATCTCCGGGGGCCTGGGTGGGGGTCTGAGGACACCCCCAACCCCCTAGACCGTCGAGTGCCTGGTGTCCTGCCTGCCGGGGACTCCAGACTCTGGCGGTGGGACCTTGGTCCAGTCACTTGCCGTCTCTGAGGTCACGTTCCCATCCGCACACTGGATGGGTGGCTGGGGAAAGATACAAGGCTGACCATGTGGGATTCTGGGACAAAGAGGCCGATGGAGGTCCTCCTCCCCCGGCACAGGAGGAGCGTGCCCGTGCACGGGTCATGGCGTGCAGGTCGCTTCAGACCACACCCCCCAGCCTCACAGCTGCGTGCCTTCTGTCGGGAGCAGGCGCTGGAGTCCAGCAGTCAGTCCAAGTCCTGGCTCTGTCACTTAGTAGCTGCGTGCCCTTGGCAAGTCATTTAATTTCTCTGTGCCCCCATTCCCCCAAGGGTGAAAAGGAGATACAAAACTCCTACCTCGTGGGGGTGTGGTGGGGATGAAGCAAACCACACACAGTAGGAACTTGGACGGAGCCCCGAGGGTGAGGCGTACTTAGCGTGCCTGCTACAGCCATCGTCAGGGTCCTGACCCGTGGGCCCCAGGAGTCAAGGCCGCAGAGCTCTCCTCCCACCAGCCCTGGCTGTCTCCGGATCACTGACGCACCTGGGGCCAGCCCCTTGCCCTCGTGGGGCCTGGGTGACCCCGCCTAGAAAATGATGCTCGGACTGTAAGAGGGCAGGAACCACAGTGTCTTCACTCTGGGTCCCAAGAGGCAGAGCCGAGCTGGCACTGAGATGACAGTGAACGGATCTGCCGGCCAGGCGCCCTTGCCCCTCGGGGGCTGTGTCTGCAAAGTCCCGGTCTCCAGCACCCCAGAGGGGCAGGGAATGTCCACCTTCTACTCCCTCCAGCGTGGAACTTCGCCAAACAGCGAAATGGGTTGTTACGACCTGGAGAGGCCGTTTCTCAGCTGCAGTCAGGTGTTTTCTTTATTTTTAAATGAAACAAAGACGAATATTCCTAATGATAAAAGGTACAATTCACAAAGAAGATAGACATTATAAACCATTAGACACCTAACAACAAAGAAACAAAGACACATAAAGCAAAAATCAGAAGAAATACGAGGGAAAAGAAAAAAGATATAATCATAGTGAGACACATGAACATTTCTCTGATAATTTAAATGTAATACATTTATAGTTATAGTAATTTATATTAATCTTATATTCTACACAAATATATTAAAAATTTTGTAGCTCATATGTTGTTTTTAGATTTCCATAGGACAGTTAGAAAAACTGGCAAAAAGATAAACGTCACTAAATTTCAAAAAGCAGACTCATTTTGTGTGATTCAGTTGCACATATACACATGTATTATGTTTGAAATTATTTTCCATTATAGGTCATTACAAGATACTGACTATAGTTCCCTGTGCTGCGCAGTAAACCTTTGCTGCTTGGTGCAAATCTATTTTTGTAAATTAGCAACCTAGCATTCTATTCATCAGTCAGGCTTTTCCAGACCTCCCCACTGATGCCGACACCCACTCCTCCTGACACAGAGGCTTCTTTGCGGCTCCGCAGGACAGCCCTGCCCCCTGGCCGCTGCCCCCTGCCCCCTGGCCCTGGTTCAGGTTGGAGCCGGAAGGCTGGTGGGAGGAGAGAGCCGGATGCAGAGAGAGGCCGCCCTGCATTCCTGCTTCACCCTGCCTCTCCCCGGGGCCCCTGCCATCCCGCCAGCCCTGCCCACCTGTGCAGCTGGGAGCTGGAATCAGGAATAGATTGACTTTTGGCTCCTGTGAAGGCAGTGACGGGAGCCCCAGAATCCTAAGCTCGGGGCTGTGGGCATCTCTGCCCCTCCCACCCTCTGTGCAACTGGACACAGGGAGGCCAGGAACGTGCAAAGGCTGCTCGGCCAGCAGGGGAGTGGAGCTCCTCCATGCAGGCCTGGGAGAGTGCTCACCTGGCCCCCTGCCCCAGCCAGAGCACAGCACCTCCCCTGCCCCGCCAGGAAGAGCAGAGCTTAGGGAGGGCCATGCCCGCAGGAGGTCGCTTTTCAGGAGAGGGCTGTGGGCTCTAGTCAGCCAGCGGAAGGCCTGCCTCATGCCTCTCTGAGGCTNGGGCATCTCTGCCCCTCCCACCCTCTGTGCAACTGGACACAGGGAGGCCAGGAACGTGCAAAGGCTGCTCGGCCAGCAGGGGAGTGGAGCTCCTCCATGCAGGCCTGGGAGAGTGCTCACCTGGCCCCCTGCCCCAGCCAGAGCACAGCACCTCCCCTGCCCCGCCAGGAAGAGCAGAGCTTAGGGAGGGCCATGCCCGCAGGAGGTCGCTTTTCAGGAGAGGGCTGTGGGCTCTAGTCAGCCAGCGGAAGGCCTGCCTCATGCCTCTCTGAGGCTGGCTTCTAGAAGTGGGAACCAGGACGGATAAACAGGACTGATGCCCTCCAAGGTGCCCAGAGCCTTGCAGGCCGGGTAGGGGGAGGCAGCAGCCAGCTGCCCTGGAGGGAGACCATAATTGCCTGTGCTCAGGTGTCATCGTGACCTTCCTTTACACAACCCTCTAGCTGCTCCTCGAGCAGATTCACACCTGAGAGTTCTTTTCATCTCCACAAAGCCTGAAAACATGTCATTATTATTTGCATTTTATAGATGAGGAAACTCAGACAGGGAGTGGGCAGGGAACAGTGTCCCACTGGATCCCCTCCCTGGCTCAGCTGCCAACTCATGGGGTGCTCTGGCAAGCCTCCTCTCCACTCTGGGCCTCAGTTTTCCCATCCGCAGAATGAGACAGCTGAACCCGGTGGCCTCTGAGGACCCTCCTAGTATTCAGTTCTCCCACCACAGGGCAACAACCCTCAACAATCTGACAATTGAACTGCCCCCCACACCTTTTACACTTAAGTAAGCACCTATGTCCCTCCCAGCTTGTTGCATTTTCCCAAGCATAGGTTATTATCAACCCCATTTTACATGCAAGGAAAGTACAGGCAAGCAGGGACAGGAGGAGACTTGCCTGAGATCCCACCAGGAGTTAGTGGCTAAAATGGAGTGGGAAGCTAAGAGATCTAACTAAATTCCCCCCAACTTCCCTAGAACTGTGCTGTCCGGGCCAGCAGCCACTGACACACGTGACTGTAAAGTGTGTGTGGCTGGCTGAATAACGCCCTCCCAAGGTACCCACATCCTAGTCCTCAGATCTGTGAGTATATTACTTTACATGGCAAAAGGGACTTTGCAGGTGTGATTAAGGATCTTGAGATAGGGGAGGTCATCCTGGATTTCTGAGTGGACTCAGTATCATCCCAAGGGTCCTCATAAGAGAGAGTTGAAAGGTTTAGAGTCAGAGAAGGCAAAGAGACAACTAAAGCAGAGAGAAAGACAATGTGACAACAGAATCAGAGTTTGGATTATGCACTTTGAAGATGGAGGAAGGGATAGATGGATGGATGGGTGGGTGGGTCGATGGAAGGATGGAAGTAAGGAAGAATGGGTGGGTGGGTCGATGGGTGGCTGGATGGATTGATGAGTGGATGGATGGATGATGGATTGATGGACAGATGGATGGATGGGTGGATGGGTGGATGGGTGGATGGATGGATGGGTGGATG
>SJYA01003596.1:0-76712 GCA_006410615.1 Neotragus moschatus | reverse complement strand
GGAGGACCTAACAGAAACAACGTATAAGTAGATAGACTGTGATCATCTATACTAGGAAAATGGTGAAACACATCCGATAAATTCAACTGCATTTTGTTTGTTTCAGCTAGTATATCTGACATTTGTTCTAAGGAATACATTTTATATTGGGAAAATCAGGCTCAATAACTGTTAAGGACAGAAAATATCATACCATTAATCTATTCTAGTGACAAGGATTGAAATATAAATGAGAAAGGAAATATTTTTCTACTACTTGTTACTGACTTCAGAATATATTTAATATGACACTCATTTTTGTATGTTTAAATATAAAGTCAAATAACATGAATTTTCATAACATTGTGTTTGTATATTGCTCAAGCTACCACACAATTGCACTCATCTCACATGACAGTAAAACAATGCTGAAAATTCTTCAAGCCAGGCTTCAGCAATACGTGAATCGTGAACTTGCAGATGTTCAAGCTGGTTTTAGAAAAGACAGAGGAACTAGAAATCAAATTGCCAACATCCGCTGGATCATGGAAAAAGCAAGACAGTTCCAGAAAAACATCTATTTCTGCTTTATTGACTATGCCAAAGCCTATGACTGTGTGGAGCACAATAAACTATGGAAAATTATTCAAGAGATGGGAATATCAGATCACCTGATTTGCCTCTTGAGAAACCTGTATGCAGGTCAGGATGCAACAATTAGAACTGGACATGGAACAACAGACTGGTTCCAAATAGGAAAAGGAGTATGTCAAGTCTGTATATTGTCACCTTGCTTATTTAACTTCTATGCAGAGTATATCATGAGAAATACTGGGCTGGAAGAAGCACAAGCTGGAATCAAGATTGCTGTTAGAAATATCAATAACTTCAGATATGCAGATGACACCACACTTATAGCAGAAAGTGAAGAGGAACTAAAATGCCTTTTGATGAAAGTGAAAGAAGAGAGTGAAAAAATTGGCTTAAAGCTCAACATTCAGAAAATGAAGATCATGGTATCTGGTCCAATCACTTCATGAGAAATAGATGGGGAAAGAGTGGAAACAGTGTCAGACTTTATTTTTCTTGGCTTCAAAATACTGCAGATGGTGATTGCAGCCATGAAATTAAAAGATGCTTGCTCCTTGGAAGGAAAGTTATGACCATTCTAACTAGCATATTCAAAAGCAGAGACATTACTTTGCTAACAAAGGTCTGTCTAGTCAAGGCTATGGTTTTTCCCATGTTCATGTACTGATGTGAGAGTTGGACTGTGAAGAAAGCTAAGCCCTGAAGTATTGGTGCTTTTGAACTGTGGTGTTAAAGAAGACTCTTGAGAGTCCCTTGGACTGCAAGGAGATCCAACCGGTCCATTTTGAAGGAGATCAGCCCTGGGATTTCTTTGGAAGGAATGATGCTAAAGCTGAAATTCCAGTACTTTGGACACCTCATGTTAAGAGTTGACTCATTGGAAAAGATTGTGATGTTGGGAGGGATTGGGGGCAGGAGGAGAAGGGGATGACAGAGGATGAGTTGGCTTGATGGCATCACCTACTCAATGGACATGAGTCTGAGTGAACTCCGGGAGTTGGTGATGGACAGGAGGACTGGCATTATGCAATTCATGAGGTGACAAAGATTCAGACACGGCTGAGTGACTGAACTGAACTGAACTTGCATATTTATTCTTACATTTATTTATTAAACTTTCTTAGGAATAAATTCCTTTCTAAAAACTCATGGCACCATGTATAAAACATTATTAAGTAGGTAAGAATATAGAATTGAAAATAAGCAAAACAGGAAGAGAAAGAATTAGAAGTAAATATTTACACTGCTTCAGGATAATTAATTAAATAAAGATAAATTTAGAAAAGTGTTGGAATAAAAGTCCCTGACAGATTCCATACTGTCCTAATCATACAAGTTTGTTCAGGTTCTTAGGCGATTGTCAAAGATTTTTGCTAAGGACTTTCCTAGAATTTCTTTGGTCTTACAAATGATTAAAATGCATTTAAATACATATGAAATTAAAGAAGGAGCTTCAAATCTGTAACTTAGTAGCGAGAGGTGGGATTAAATAGAAAATGTTAAAAATAAAGAATTATTGGTATACAAATAAATTTAATAATATAAGTAAATTTATTAAATATTAAATATTATGCCCTGCCCACTCCAGTGTTCTTGTTGGAGAATCCCAGGGACAGCAGAACCTGGTGGGCTGCCGTCTATGGGGTTGCACAGAGTTGGATACGACTAAAGCGACTTAGTAAGCAAGCAAGCTAACATGGATAACATGGCTGGATGGCATCACTGACTCGATGGACGTGAGTCTGAGTGAACTCCGGGAGTTGGTGATGGACAAGGAGGTCTGGCATGCTACAATTCATGGGGTCGCAAAGAATCAGACACGACTGAGCGACTGAACTGAACTGAACTGAACTGATCATGGCTAAAGTCTAAATCAATACTATTTACTGCTCTGAATGTTCACATTTATCCTTCAAAAATTTTGATTTGAAAATCAATTCTATTTTCTAGGTTGTCCTATGATAACTATAAATTTAAGTGTTTTGAGTTAATTGTGATCAATTTATGTAAGCATAATAATTTCCTTGTAATTAACTTTAATAAAATTATTTGAAATTTTTCTTAAATAATTTATATTAAATGCATACCAGAAAACCAACATTTTCAAGGTTATTTTAGTTCAGAACTTGCAGAATTCTGCTAAGTTTGCAGTATTTTAATCCAATTTGATCAGAGCAAGGTATGTCTCTGAAATCTTATGTCATTAAGTCAGACTTGGATTACTACCAGTTACTAATGCATTTTTTATTTCCCCAAAACTTTTAAGTGCACAGTTTTTCAGAGGTATTCATATATTCTCAGGCACATGAAAGATAATTTAATCTAACACTCTAATTCTCAAGACAAGAAAAAATATGGTCATTAAGAACATTTCTTATCCTCTGAGAGATACTGGTTCAGAAACGCTATTATGCATTAAGATGCAAAAAAAAAAAAAAAGGCACATAAAGGTAATAGAATAATAATAAGATGAATTGGCACTGATGTAAAATATCTAATCCTATTTCGTTCGTGAAGGAAAAATAATCCTGGTACTCACAGCTGTTTTGGTCTTTTAATATGTACAGTAAATTCAGAGAGACTTGAGAGTATATGTTTAAATACATGGGAAAAGGAGAGTATGAAAATCTGACCTTTTCTTTGAGAACTTCTCAGTCTATATCATGTCTAGAGGAAGTACATTTAACCAACTTCACTAAATAAGAGTTTTAATAGAGGAAACCATTTAAAATCTTATCTCATTGCCTCTGTAATGATGCCCTCTTAGCCACGTCTCTACAAATCTCTTCCTACATAAGTCTCCCACAACCTCAAGACACACCGTTGAATATATTGCTTCTCCTATTACTCATTGTGTCTTTTTCAATCTGAAATAATTTGCCTTTTCTGCCTTTCTCATATCTATTGTCTTGCTACAAAGTTAGACTAGTTTTTCAACCAATTATCACATATTTGCCCCAAATCTCAAAAGGAAAATTAACCTCTTTTTAATCCAAAATGTCATATTTTGTACCATTATTATGATGTCTATTTCATTTGCCTTGATGCATAGCTAGTTTGGGGCTTCCTCAGTGTCTCAGAGGTTAAGAATCCACCTGCAGTGCAGGAGATGTGGGGTCTATTCCAGCATTAAGTAGATACCCTAGAAAAGGAAATGGCAACCTACTCCTGTATTCTTGACTGGGAAATCCCGTGGACAGAGGAGCCTGTGGACTACAAGTCCATAGGGTCACAAAAGAGTCAAACATGATTTAGCTTCTAAAACAATAACTAGTTTTAGAAAGACAATACTTTTCCACTTGCCTTTGAATTTGAAATACATTAAATTATCCATTTAAAAAGTCATAGATGTTATCTTCATCCTTGCGTGGCTCACAACACTTAATACCACACAATAGCTATGAAAACTTTGACAGTACCATCTAACACTTATATAGTGCTTACACACTTCCAGGCACTGTTATAAGGTTACATGTTATAAGATATTACATATATCATCCCATTTAAAACTCATTTAATGAAATTTAGCAATGTTAGTAGTTGACCACATTAGCTGTTTGACTTAACATATAAAGTGAAACTTAGTTTTTATTTGACTGTTGTGAAGAGTCAACTCTTAATAAGATAATAGGGGTGACCATCTTCAGGGTGTCTCAGAACGTGGCCATTGGGAAGGGACAAGGAACATCTTGGCCACTAACTGTGTGGTTGAACTAATTTTATTTAAACTCTGAGAAGTTATTTAATTCAAAGTTGACTCAGTTGTTAAATGTGAAACATAACATTTTCCTCATGGGCCTATAAATAAGGGTAAGTAAGATACTGATATAATTTCTTCAAATATGTTAGATAAAAGTATATGTTCCAAAAATTGCACACTTTTTTGTTGATGGTGGTATTTTAAATTATTTGTTGTTTGAGAGGAAACTGAGAGCAACTCTAAGGATTACAGTGAAGAAAAGATTGTAAAGCCATGTTTTTCATGCAAAATCACACTTTAGAGGATGTTTTTATATATAAAATTATTTATATATTTTTAACTGAGAAATTTAAATGTTTACTATGCATTTCAATATATGCACAATAAAATCCAGTGGTTTGTGATTTTAAAATATATCTTTAAGATCAGAAGCAAAAGTGGGTGTATCACATAACTGACTAGATATTTTCAATCTGTCTTCCAAAATAAGTATAATAACATATACTCCTCTGTCAGTGTATGAAGATTCTTAATTTTTCATTTTTTACATTTGGTAACAGATACTTTACATTTTGCCAATCTATTTGATGTGAATGTCATCTCATTGTGATAGTCATTTGAATTTCTCTTAGTAAAATAGCATTTCAGATTCCTTTTGCCTTTTCTATATCCTCTCTGTAATTGTCTGTTGATGCATTGTGTTGATATCTCTTCCTAGTTGTTTTATTTTGCATATATTTAAATAATTTTAATCTTTATTAATATGCTATCTTTTTAAGTTTTATATGCACATCTTTTCACAGTCTCTAGCTTGTGTTTTAATTTCATTTAGAATATAAACTGTCTTAGATTTATTTTTAAGTTTGAGGAACTCAAATTCACCAACAATTTTCTGTATATCTTTTGTCTTTATATAACTTATTTTTAGACAATGGAGAAAGGATTATAAAATATTTTTAAAATAAGACAAATATTAGCACCATGATGTAAAACAACCAACACACAGCTGTAAATAATTTTCTATGCACACAGACAAACCAAGAAATTTATAACTTTTCTAAATAATTTTAAGATTAGAATGCTGCTGCTGCTGCTAAATCACTTCAGTCGTGTCCAACTCTGTGTGATACCATAGACGGCAGCCCACCAGGCTCCCTCATTCTTGGGATTCTCCAGACAAGAACATTGGAGTGGGTTGCCATTTCCTTCTCCAATGCGTGAAAGTGAAGTTGTTCAGTCGTGTCCGACCCTCAGTGACCCCGTGAATTGCAGTTCTCTAGGCTCCTCCATCCATGGGATTTTCCAGGCTAGAGTACTGGAGTAGGGTGTCATTGCCTTCTCTGAAGATTAGAATAGTGAGGGGAATTTACATTTAACACTTGCAATAATGACTTAATGAAAATAATGTGAAAGGAAATAAACTAGATAATGATAAACTCAAAATCAAGTGTAAAGGAAACGAATATATGTGTGTATATATATATATATATATATGATGCATATGCAGGCATCATGCAAGAAGAAAACCTCCAAGAGTTGTAATTGTCGCAGAATGGATAACAAATCACCACAGAAAATAACAGTACAACCTTTGTGACATTAAGATTGTATAAACCGTAATAGTCTTTGAATTAAGATATTTTCTTGAACATACTTTCTTGTTGGCTCATTTCCTTTTGAGAGGGAGCTAACTGCAATCTTCCACATCTGCATCATTTTACTGTCTGTTCAGCAAGCTGGTGGATGCCAACACCTTGCTCATCAAAAGCCTTTGGTACCTGTAACTTGCTGGAGGGCTTTGCTGCTAGCCATAAAGTGATATTTTTCACCAGCAAAATATTGTTATGAGTAAACTCATTAAGAAAAACAATTCCTGTGAAATGAACAACAATGCTTAGATTAGCATAATAAAAATTCAAGTGGGATGTTGAGAAATTGAGATAGTAAGTATTATTAAAAGCAGGAAGTGACACTCAAGTTGGAAGTTCATGAAATAGTAAAGTTCATGAAAATCCATGACCAGGAACAAGAAGATACTAGCTGAACAGAGCCTTGGGAAGTGCTGTGTGGAGCAGATATTAAGAGAGATGGACATATTAGAAACAAGTGTATGAGACGAGATTAATTACAAACACTTGTTTTCAGCTTGCCACCATTTCCAGAGACATAGTCATTCAAAATATATCTGCCATAAAACAGCTTTGTTATTTGATTTCTTTGTGGTTGTATTCTTTTGCTATTTGTCTGTTTACACCAAACTTTTATTATTTAAATCAGACTGAATGAATTAAGTATATCTTCGTAATTTATCATTCCAGGTTAAAAAAAAAATAGTTTCAAAGAATTTGAGTGAATTACCTTTGAAGAAAGTAAGATATCAGGTAAAAAAAAAAATCATGAAGTGTTTTTTATGATGATTGGCCTGATAGCATAATAATAAACATTATGAAAGTTAATTTTTAGTCAAAATGCAAAGAAACAGTATTTATGTGAATATAATATTTTTATGCAGTATGCTTTGCAATTTTATGTTTTAAAATTATCTCAGTTGTAAATGTTTGATACAAGCTTTTAATAACCAGACAAGGCAAATTATGGTGTGACTGTTATTTTTCAAACAAAAGATGATTTCTAATAAAATCATTAAAAGCATATAAAAATATATATGTAAAAGCTGGGCAATCAATTCTGAATTACAGAAAAAAATCTACAGAAAATGCACATGGATTTCTGCCACATATGCATTTTAACTTTTGAAAATACAAAGCCCTTTGAATAAAAGATTTATCTTTCATCCTGCAATTGTTTCTCTATTTATTAAGTTATGCTTCTTTTTTTCTTATTGCGATCTAAAACTCTTTCCAAGGTCTTTATTAACAATAATGACAACTTATTGAGTTAACCTCTACCTTTTCCTTTGCTTCAGACTTCAAAATTTTCCCACCCATTCTGTGCCTTCCTTCCACTATGCTTTTTTTCTCCAGTACTAACAATCTTTTCTTCTATTGATTAAGCCTTATTCAATTTTACCTTGATTAGCTAGGAAGCAGAGGCAAGTAATTTATTCTCATTGTAAAATCCTCCAAATAGTGGAATTAAAAATAAAATTATGATTATAATAAAAATGAGTGCCAATAAAATTACTAGTAGAAATACAGTAAAAAATAATGGCACCTGCAAGAATTATAACTATTTCTTTGAATAGAACACTTTATCTTTTTCTGTTCTAGAGTATTCATTATGCTTTGATGTATAAAGCTTTGCTATTTGAATGTTAATAAAAACTATTCCCAGATATTTTTACATTCCTTGAGAACAGGTAGGAAAGGTGCTGACTTTGTCATTTTTGTGTCATCATAGCACATAAAAAAAGTCAATAAAATAAATTTTAATCGCTTGAGCTCATTTTACTATTTATGTACTCTGCATGATTATTTTTGTAATTTTGTATATATAGAGTGTGTACAATTAACATACTATCAATAAATACCAACACTTATTATCATACTTAATATCACATGTGTTTATGTCATTTTCTCCTTCAGACTACATGTTATAACTCTGTAATGTAATCATAAGTTACAGGTTGTTTGGAAATAATGTTATCAAAGCATGTCTTTAGAGTATTATAAGGGCTTATTTTACTTAGAATTTTAGCAGACTTTAAAAATAATTTATTTATATACGTATTAAGTTCAGTTCAGACACTCAGTCATGTCTGACTCTTTGGGACCCCAAGAACAGCAGCAGGACACCTGTCCCTCACCAACTCCCAGAGGCCATTAAAAACCCATGTCCCTTAAGTCGGTGATGCCATCCAACCATGTCATCCTCTGACATCCACTACTCCTTCTGCCCTCAATCTTCACAGCATCAGAGTCTTTTCAAATGTGTTAGCTCTTTGCATCAGGTGGCCAAAGTATTGGGTTTTCAGCTTCAGCATCAGTCCTTTCAAAGAACACCAAGGACTGATCACCTTTAGGATAGACTGGTTGGATTTCCTTGCAGTCCAAGGGACTCTCAAGAGTCTTCTTCAACACCACAGTTCAAAAGCATCAATTCTTCAGCGCTCAGCCTTCTTCACAGTCCAACTCTCACATCCATACATGACCACTGGAAAAACCATAGCCTTGAGTAGAAGGACCTTTGTTGACAAAGTAATGTATCTCCTTTTCAAAATGCTATCTAGGTTAGTCATAACTTTCCTTCCAAGGAGAACGTGTCTTTTAATTTCATGGCTGCAATAACAATCTGCACTAATTTTGAAGCCTAGAAAAGTAAAATCAGTCACTGTTTCCATTGTTTCCTAATATATTTTCCATGAATTGATGGGACCAGATGCCATAATCTTAGTTTTCAGAATGTTGAGCTTTAGGCCAACATTTTAACTCTCCTCTTTCATTTTTCTTCACTTTCTGCTATGCAGTGGTGTCATCTGCATATCTGAGGTTATTGGTATTTCTCCCGGCAATCTTGATTCCAGCTTGTGCTTCCTCCAGCCCAGCATTTCTCATGATGTACTCTGCATATAAGTTAAAAAATCAGGGTGACAATATACAGCCTTGATGTACTCATTTTCCTATTTGGAACAAGTCTATTGCTCCATAGCCAGCTCTAACTATTGCTTCCTGACCTGCACACAGGTTTCTCAAGAAGCAGGTCAGGTAGTCTGGTATTCCCATCTCTTTCAGAATTCTCCACAGTTTATTGTGACCCAAAGAGTCAAAGGCTTTGGCATAGTCAATAATGCAGAAATAGATGTTTTTCTGAAACTCTCTTGCTTTTTCAATGATCCAGCAGATGTTGGCAATTTGATCTCTGGTTCCTCTGCCTTTTCTAAAACCAGCTTGAAAATCTGAAATTTCATGGTTCACATATTGGCAAAGCCTGGCTTGGAGAATTTTGAGCATTCCAAGCATGTGAAATGAATGAAATTTGAGCATTCCTGGCATGTGAAATAAATACAATTCTGCGGTAGTTTGAGCATTCTTTGGCATTGCCTTTCCTTAGGACTGCAATGAAAACTGACTTTTTCCAGTCCTGTGGATAATGCACACACACACAAGATCTTCATGACCAAAATAATCATGATGATATGATCATTCACCTAGAACCAGATATCCTAGAATGTGAAGTCAAGTGGGCCTTAGGAAATATCACTAAGAACAAAGCTAGTGAAGCTGATGGAATTCAGTAGAGCTATTTCAAATCTTAAAAGTTATGGTGAGAAAATACTATAATCAATATGGCAGCAAATTTAGAAAACTCAGCAGTGGTCACAGGACTAGAAAAAGTCAGTTTTCATTCCAATCCCAAAGAAAGGCAATGCCAAGTAATTCTCAAACTACCGCACAATTGCATGCATCTCACATGCTAGTAAAGTAGTTCTCAAAATTCTCCAAGCTGGGCTTCAACAATACATGAACCATGAAATTCCAGATATTCAAACTGGTTTTAGAAATGCAGAGGAATTAGAGATCAAATTGCCAATATCAGTTAAATTATCAAAAAAGAAAGAGAGTTTCAGAAAAAGATCTATTTCTGCTTTATTGACTATACCAAACTTTTGACTGTGTGGATCACAAAAAACCCTGGAAAATTCTTAATGAGATAGGAATATCAGATGACCTGATCTGCCTCTTGAGAAACCTATATGCATGTCAGGAATCCACAGTTAGAACTGGACATGGAACAACAGACTGGTTCCAAACAAGAAAACTAGTATGTCAAGGCTGTATTTGTCACCCTGCTTATTTAACTTATATGCAGAGTACATCATGAGCAATGCTGGGCTGGAAGAAGCACAAGCTGGAATCAAGATTTCCAGGAGAAATATCAATAACCTGAAATATGCAGATGACACAACTATATGGCAGAAAGTGAAGAAGAAATAAAGAGCCTCTTGAAGAAGGTATAAGACAAAAGTGCAAAAGTTGGCTTAAAACTCAACATTCAGAAAATTAAGATCATGGCATCTGGTCCCATCACTTCATGGCAAATAGATAGGGAAACAGTGGCACGCTTTATTTTTGAGGGCTCCCAAATCCTGCAGTTGGTGACTACTGCCATGGAATTAAAGCTTTGACCAACCTAGACAGTATATTAAAAATTACTTTGCCAAAAAACGTCTGTCTAGTCAAGGCTGTGGTTTTTTTCAGTGTTCATGTATGGATGTGATAGTTGGACTATAAAGAAAACTGAACTCCAAAGAATTAATGCTTTTGAGATGTGATCTTCCCCATAATTCAGTCTGTTTTGATTAGATGTATGTATGTATAGAATATTTATGAACGTTTAACGGTCGAGAGGAGCTAACCCACGTCTGAGGTCATGGGTGGTAGCCGAGAGAAGCTACCCCATGTGCAAAGTCAGGGGAGGTGGCTGAGAGGAGCTATCCTGCGTCCGAGTTCAGGGTTAGTGGCTGAAAGGAGCATCCCAACTTCCAAGGAGCAGTGGCTGCAAGGGCGCAGGAGGGCCTAGAGGATCTAAGCCACGTTCAAGGTCAGGAGGGGTGGTGGTGAGGAGATACTCCTCGTCGAATGTAAGAGTAATGGCTGCACTTTGCTGGAGCAGCCATGAAGAGATAACCCACACCCAAGGTAAGAGAAACCCAAGATGGTAGGTGTTGCAAGAGGGCATCAGAGGACAGACACACTGAAACCATAATCACAGAAAATTATAGTCAGTCTGATCACACTAGGACCACAGCCTTGTCTAACTCAATGAAACTAAGCCATGCCCACGGGGCAAGCCAAGACAGGCAGGTCATGGTGGAGCGGTCTGACAGAATGTGGTTCACTGGAGAAGGGAATGGCAAACCATTTCAGAATTCTTGCCTTGAGAACACCATGAATGGCATGAAAAGGCAAATTGATAGTATACTGAAAGAGGAACTCCCCAGTTCAGTAGGTGACCAATATGCTACTGGAGATCAGGGCAGAAATAACCCCAGAAAGAAAGAAGGGATGGAGTCAAAGCAAACACAATATCCAGTTGTGAATGTGACTGGTGATAGAAGCAAGGTCCAATGCTGTAAAGAGCAATATTGCATAGGAACCTGGAATGTTAGGTCCATGAATCAAGGCAAATTTGAAGTGGTCAAACGAGATGGCAAGAGTAATGCCAACATTCTAGGAATCACCAAACTAAAATGGACTGGAATGGGTGAATTTAACTCAGATGACCATTATGTCTACTACTGTGGGCATGAATACCTTAGAAGAAATGGAGTAGCCTTCATGGTCAACAAAAGAGTCCAAAATGCAGTACTTGGATGCAAGTTCAAAAACGACAGAATGATCTCTGTTCGTTTCCAAGGAAACCATTCAATATCATGGTAATCCAAGTCTATGCCCCAACCAGTAATGCTGAAGAACCTGAAGTTGAATGGTTCTATGAAGACCAACAAGACCATTTAGAACTAACACCCCAAAAAGATGTCCTTTTCATTCTAGGGGACAGGAATGCAAAAGTAGAAAGTCAAGAAACACCTGGACTAATAGGCAGATTTGGCCTTGGAATGCAGAATGAAGCAGGACAAAGACTAATAGAGTTTTGCCAAGAAAATGCACTGGTCATAGCAAACACCCTCTTCCAACAACACAAGAGAAGACTCTACACATGGACATCACCAGATGGTCAACACCAAAATCAAACTGATTACATTCTCTGCAGCCAAAGATGGAGAAGCTCTATACAGTAAACAAAAGCAGGATCAAGAGCTGACCGTGGCTCAGATAATGAACTCCTAATTACCAAATTCAGACTTAAACTGAAGAAAGTAGGGAAAAAAGCTAGACCATTCAGGCATGACCTAAATCAAATCACTTATGATTATACAGTGGAAGTGAGAAATAGATTTAAGGGCCTAGATCTGACAGATAGAGTGCCTGATGAACTAAGGAATGAGGTTCCTGACATTGTACAGGAGACAGGGATCAAGACCATTCCCATGGAAAAGAAATGCAAAAGGGCAAAATGGCTGTCTGAGGAAGCCTTACAAATAGGTGTGAAAAGAAGAGAAGTGAAAAGAAAAGGAAAAAATAAAAAATATAAGCATGTGAAAGAAGAGATAAGAAAGCCTTCCTCAGCAATCAATGCAAAGAAATGGAGAAAAAGAACAGGATGGAAAGACTAGAGATCTCGTCAAGAAAATTATATATACCAAGGGAACATTTCATGTGAATATGGGCTCGATAAAGGACAGAAATTGTAAGGACCTAACAGAAGCAGAAGATATTAGAAGAGGTGGCAAGAATACACAGAGGAACTGTACAAAAAAGATCTTCTTGACCTGGATAATCACGATGGTGTGATCACTCATCTAAAGCCAAACATCCTGGAATGTGAAGTCAAATGGGCCTTAGAAAGCATCACTAGGAACAAAGCTAGTGGAGGTGATGAAATTCCAGTGGATCTATTTCAAATCCTGAAAGATGATGCTGTGAAAATACTGCACTCAATATGCCAGCAAATTTGGGAAACTCAGCAGTGGCCACAGGACTGGAAAAGGTCAGTTTTCATTCCAATCCTAAAGAAAGGCAATGCAAAAGAATGGCTCAGATGGTAAAGCTTCTGTCTACAATGTGGGAGACCTGGGTTCGAGCCCTAGGTTGAGAAGATCCTCTCGAGAAAGAAATGGCAATCCACTCCAGTACTATTGCCTGGAAAATCCCATGGAGAAAGGAGCCTGGTACGCTACAGTCTGTGGGGTGGCAAAGAGTTGGACATGACTGAGAGACTTCACTTCATTTCAAAGAATGCTCAAACTACTGCACAATTGCACTCATCTTACAGGCTAGTAAAGTAATACTCAAAATTCTCCAACCCAGGCTTCAGCAATACGTGAACCATGAACTTCCTGATGACCAAGCTCTGTTTTAGAAAAGGCAGAGGAACCAGAGATCAAATTGCCAACATCTGCTGGATCGTAGAAAAAGCAAGAGAGTTCCAGGAAAACATCTATTTCTGCTTTATTGACTATGCCAAAGCCTTTCACTGTGTGGATCACAATAAACTGTGGAAAATTCTGAAAGAGTTGGGAATACCAGACCACCTGACCTGCCTCTTGAGAAGCCTGTATGCAGGTCAGGAAGCAACAGTTCTAACTGTTGGACATGGAACCACAGACTGTTTCCAAATAGGAAAAGGAGCACATCAAGGCTGTATATTTTCACCCTGCTTATTTAATTTATATACAGAGTACGTCATGAGAAATCCTGGACTAAAAGAAGCACAAGCTGGAATCAAGATTGCTGGGAGAAATATCAAAAAACTCAGATATGCAGATGGCACCACCCTTATGGCAGAAAGTGAAGAGGAACTAAAAAGCCTCTTGATGAAAGTGAAAGTGGAGAGTGAAAAAGTTGGCTTTAAGCTCAACATTCAGAAAATGACCATGGCATCCGGTCCCATCACTCCATGGAAAATAGATGGGGAAACAGTGGAAACAGTGTCAGATTTTATTTATTTGGGCTCCAAAATTACTGCAGATGGTGACTGCAGCCATGAAATTAAAAGACGCTTACTCCTTGGAAAAAAAGTTATCACCGACCTAGATAGCATATTCAAAAGTAGAGACATTACTTTGCTGACTAAGGTCCGTCTAGTCAAGGCTATGATTTTTCCAGTAGTCACGTATGGATGTGAGAGTTGGACTGTGAAGAAGGCTGAGTGCTAAAGAATTGATGCTTTTGAACTGTGGTGGTGTTGGAGAAGACTCTTGAGAGTCCCTTGTACTGCAAGGAGATCCAACTAGTCCATTCTGAAGGAGATTAACCCTGGGATTACTTTGGAAGGAATGATGCTAAAGCTGAAACTCCAGTACTTTGGCTACCTCATGTGAAGAGTTGATTCATTGGAAAAGACTTTGATGCTTGGGAGGTACTGGGGGCAGGAGAAGAAGGGGACGACAGACAGAGAATGAGATGGCCGGATGGCATCACTGACTTGGTGGGCGTCATTCTGAGTGAATTCAGAGAGTTAGTGATTGACAGTGAGGCCTGGCATGCTGTAATTCGTGGGGTTGCAAAGAGTCAGACACCACTGAGTGACTGGACTGAACTGAACTGAATGGGCTCCGGACTGCCTGAGATCACTGAGAACACAGTTGAGCGGCAAGGGTACATATGCCAGATTTGGAGAAGCCCCTGTGGTTAGTTTGTACTTGCTGTGTGCCTAGAACACATGCACCAGAGTTGCAAAAGTCTCTAGTTGTTTTGTTGCATATGTTAGCTTTTCTGGGCAGCATTAGGGTGTGTTTGGGAAAGGATGTAGAGATCAGCTTGAATCTTTTTCACCTAGGCCATGACTCATTGCTCATGCCTAACTTCCTACCTAACAGTAATGAAATGCTAACGTTTTGAGAACTATCAGAACAAAGCCCAAGGAAAAATGTTGGACATGGAACAACATGGAAGGATTTAAATAAATCTAAAGATTATATAACTTTAAAATTGCCCATAAAATAATTGATGAAATATATTTCCAAATGTATTAAAATCACGATTTATAGTACTCACTAAATGTAGAGATGCAAAGTTTAGATGTGACATCTTTAGGTGTAAGTATCCAATGACCTCAGTCCTTTTCTCTTTTGTTTCTAGATTGTTCCTTCAAAAGTCTTAATTTGACAGTGAAGGATATATTGATATGTGTGATTTTTTTTTATAAAATTGAAATAAATTTTCCCTACATCTGGTACTTTGAAACTTTTTGCTCATGATATTCATGTTTTTTGCTCAATTTGGCAACTTTATTCAACCAGCAACTTTACTTGAACACTAATTTTGCCTTTCACTGGAAAATAGTATACAGTCTGTGGTGCTCTTCAACATTCTGCCTGTAAGATCATTGCATTTCATTTACTATTCATCATGTTTAAAATTTATTCATTGCCAATGATTTAAAAGAATCCCCATATACATTATTCCATTTAGTCTTCATACTGTCAAAGTAGCTAATTTTTTTTTAACTTAATAGGAGTTATTTACTATTTAGAAATGCTAAACAACATATTCTCCAAGTCTGCAACTAGTGAATTGAAGAATTGAAATTTGAACTGGGGCACTTGGATATTAGAGCTTCCATTTTCAAATGCCATGCTGTAGAGCCATATATTTAATGCATCACTTCAGTTCAGTCACTCAGTGGTGTCCTACTCTGTGACCCCATGAATCGGAGCACGCCAGGCCTCCCTGTCCATCACCAACTCCTAGAATTCACTCAGATTTATATCCATCGAGTCAGTGATGCCATCCAGCCATCTCATCCTCTGTCATCCCCTTCTTCTCCTGCCCCCAATACCTCCCAGCATCAAAGTCTTTTCCAATGAGTCAACTGTTCACATGAGGTATCCAAAGTACTGGAGTTTCGGCTTTAGCATCATTCCTTCCAAAGAAATCGCAGGGCTGATCTCCATCAGAATGGACTGGTTAGATCTCCTTGCAGTCCAAGGGATTCTCAGGAGTCTTCTCCAAGATCACAGTTCAAAGGCATCAATTCTTCAGCACTCAGCCTTCTTCACAGTCCAACTCTCACATCCATGCATGACTACTGGAAAAACCATAGCCTTAACTAGACGGACCTTCATCGACAAAGTAATGTCTCTGCTTTACTTAATTTATAAATAATTTAAATTTAAAAAACTTTCTACAGCATCTTTCCTCTTGTTTCTTTGTCAGCCCTTTAATCCATATCGATCTATTGCAAAAACAAAATTGTGTTAGGACACAGCATGAATTGATTGGACAGAAAGGAATATATTGTTTAATTATGTTAAAGACTGTATAAATGGGGGTTCAGGATTGTGAACTCATGTACACCTGTGGCGGATTCATGTCAATGTATGGCAAAACCAATACACTATTGTAAATTTAAAATAAATAAATAAACTCTCTCTATATACACACACACACACACACACACACACACACACACACATATATGTATATAACCACAGGGGAAAAATAAATTAAATAAAATAAAAATAGAATTTAATTTACTTCCCATCTGAAATTGCACTTGTGGTCCAAATATGGACAAGGATAATGTAAATCTAAAAAAACAGATCTTTATTGCTATATGTGAAAGAGACTTGATTTTGAAATAAGATAAAGGCTGAGTCCATTTATCTGATAATATTTAATTGAATTAAAGATTATCTTTGTTCATGAAACAAAAGGAAATAACACCTTGACTATATAGTTTTAGAAATTAAATGATAAATATAGTATAAACTTGAGCACTTTGCTTTATGTTCAATAAATACAATTGTTTCTTTAATATTTCTTCCTTGTCTCCATGTTCTAAACAGAACACACTCAGGTCAAGGTATCTAGATCAGTGCACAATATTTTCCATTTTTATATTTATTTGCTAATAAAGTCATTCATTCAACAATTATTTATTGAAAGTACCTCACTCTTCATCTATTGAAGCAATATTTCTATTCCACAAAAAGATGGCTATTTGATATTAAATAACAAATTTGTGAAGGTGATTTTATGAATTTAATTTATATAAAGTGATTTATGAGGACACTCAACTGAAAATATGAGAATTTTCTCAGTACTCTATGAAAATCATATTTAGGTAGTTTAATTTTAACAAGGATGGTGTCATCTGCATATCTGAGGTTATTGATATTTCTCCTGGCAATCTTGATTCTAGCTTGTGCTTCTCCCAGCCCAGCGTTTCTCATGATGTACTCTGCATATAACTTAAATAAGCAGGGTGACAATACAGCCTTGATGTATTCCTTTTCCTATTTGGAACTAGTCTGTTGCTCCATGTCCAGTTCTAACTGCTGCCCCCTGACCTACATATAGGTTTCTCAAGAGGCAGGTCAGGTGGTCTGGTATTCCCATATCTTGAAGGATTTTCCACAGTTTATTGTGCTCCACACAGTCAAAGGCTTTGGCATAGTCAATAAACCAGAAATAGATGTTTTTTCTGGAAATCTCTTGCTTTTTCGATGATCCAGCAGATGTTGGCAATTTGATTTCTGGTTCCTCTGCCTTTTCTAAAAACATCTTGAACATCAGAAAGTTCACGGTTCATGTATTGCTGAAATCTGGCTCAGATAATTTTAAGCATTACTTTACTAACATGTGAGATGAGTGCAACTGTGCAGTAGTTTGAGCATTCTTTGGCATTGCCTTTCTTTGGGATTGGAATGAAAACTGACTTTTTTCCAGTCCTTTGGTCACTGCTGAGTTTTCCAAATCTGCTGGCATATTGAGTGCAGCACTTTCACATCATCATCCTTCAGGATTTGAAATAGCTCACCTGGAATTCCATCATGTCCACTAGCTTTGTTCGTAGTGATGCTTTCTAAGGTCCACTTGACTTCACATTCCAGGATGTCTGGCTCTAGGTGAGTGATCATACCATCATGATTATCTGGGTCGTGAAGATCTTTTTTGTACAGTTCTTCAGTGTATTCTTGCAACCTCTTCTTAATATCTTATGCTTCTGTTGGGTTCATACCACTTCTGTCCTTTATCAAGCCCATCTTTGCGTGAAATTTTCCCTTAATATCTCTAATTTTCCTGAAGAAATCTCTAGTTTTTCCCATTATGTTCTTTTCCTCAGATATGTAGATGACTACCCTTATGGCAGAAAGTGAAGAAAAACTAAAAAGTCTTTTGATGAAAGTGAAAGAGTAGCGTGAAAAATTTGGCTTAAAGCTCAACATTCAGAAAATGAAGATCATGGCATCTGGTGCCATCACTTTATGGGAAATAGATGGGGAAACAGAGTCAGACTTTATTTTTGGGGGCTCCAAAATCACTGTAGATAGTGACTGCAGCCATGAAATTAAAAGACATTTAGTCCTTTGAAGTAAAGTTGTGACCAACCTAGGTAGCATGTTGCAACGTAGAGACATTACTTTGCCAACATAGATCTATCTAGTCAAGGCTATGGTTTTTCTAGTGGTCATGCATGGATGCGAGAGTTGGACTATGAAGAAAGTTGAGTGCTGAAGAACTGATGCTTTTGAACTGTGGTGTTGGAGAAGACTCTTGAGAGTCCCTTGGACTGCAAGGAGATTCAACCAGTCCATTGTGAAGGAGATCAGCCCTGGGTGTTCTTTAGAAGGAATGATGCTAAAAGTGAATCTCCAGTACTTTGGCCACCTTGTGAGCAGAGTTGACTCACTGGAAAAGACTGATGCTGGGAGAGACTGGGGGCAGAAGAAAAAGGGGACGACAGAGGATGAGATGGCTGAATGGTATCATTGACTCGATGGACATGAGTTTGATTGAACTCTAGGAGTTGGTGATGGACAGGGAGGTCTGGGGTGCTGCAATTCATGGGGTTGCAAAAAGTCGGATATGACTGAGCAACTGAACTAAACTGAACTGAATTTTAATAAAAGTAAAAGTCAAAACTGTGCTTTATATAGTGTTACTTGAAAAATAATGAAGATTAAGCATAACGAGCTATCAGAAAAAGTATTAGAAAGGTTATTATTTTCTAAAAATGAAAGCAATAAAGACTATAAAATGAATACAGTGAGTATTTGATATGGACAACGTATTTCTGAACTATTCATAAAAATATTGTATCAAAGTCTAATTTTTTCAAGCAAAAAATTATAAAGAACATTAAAAATTTTGGACAGATTGTACATATATATAATATATACATATTTGGTTAGTTAAGTGGGAAATAAATGAATATTTAAATATAAAAATGTGCATAGGTTTTCAAGAGGCATCCTCCAGGGATACAAGACATCAATAAATGTATAAGATTTTAAATATTCTGATAATATTTGCACAGACTTCCAAGCATTATCCTAAAACCAAGCTTGTTCTTATATGAACAAGCAATATAAACACAGTCTAGAAAATTATATGAAAACATCAGTTACTTTTCCCCATATGTCAGCTGACTGTGACATATTACTATATTACCATAATACCAAATTTCTCTCCTTTTTCTTCCTCATTTCCTTATTTCTTTAATGAAATTAACTCCTTCATTTGTCCCACTGGACTTAGTTCTCATAGGAGGCAAGAATGATATGAAATATTTTAGCAGAAGTTGAAAAACAAATACCAAAATGGGAATTAGACTAGTGGAAACATCCTTTGAAATGGTGGGCATTAAATGAGGACAAATACAAATGGAATACAGTTTTATTAGCAGAGGTTCTAGTGATCTTCTTGAGACCTTGTCCAATGAGCAATGATCAGTTCACAAGGCAGAAAAGAGATGCAGCTGGGTATTAAGATGTGGAAAATGGGTGATCCTGGAAGCGTGCAAGTGAGAAACATGTTCTCTTATTGCTCCTGTCTTCCTTGCCAGAAGAAAGATTCTAACTGCAAGTTTAGAATAACCCGGGCCACAAAACATGTATACAGTAGCTAGATTTAGCTTTATTATTTGGGACTGATGGAAGAGTTAATATGAAATAAAACTTTGGCCATGTTTACACTAGATTCAAGCAAAAACCCCAGTAAAAACTGTGATTTTGCCCAAACTGTATATCATATTTGTAGAGCATACTGAATTCAATCTGCAAGACTGTGCATAGATACATCTTTCTCTATTTCTTCTCTGTGATTGCCATTGTCATGATCACATAAAAATAAATCAGTAGGCACAATTTAGCCTAGGTAATAATTTAGATATACTCAGCATCACTTGTTTAAGATATTAGATTTTCTGCATCATATATTCTTGCCTCCTAGTGTGTTTGATTGACCATAATGACCTGGATTTATTTCTGAGCTCTCTATTCTATTCCATTAGTCTATGTATTTGTTTTTGTTCCAATATCATGCTGTTTTCCTTATTGTAGTTTTGTAGTATAGACTGAAGTTTCAAAACTTTGATCTTTCTCTTCTCAGGATTGCTTTGTCTATATAAGATTCTTTGTGTTTACCTAAAAATATCAAGATTATTTGTTCTAGTTCTGAGAAACATATCTTGGGTATTTTGATGGGGCTTACATCAAATTTGTAGATGGATCTTTTAACAATAATTCTTCCGAAACATGACACAGAATGTCCTGCCCATTATTTGTATCTTCTTCTCTTTTCTTCTTGAATATCTTATAGTTTTCACAGTAAGTATCTTTTATCATCTTGTTTAAATTTTTCCTAGACATTTTATCTTTTTTCATGATTGCCAAAGGAATTGATATTTTTTTCTTTCTTCTAGTTTATTATTAGTGTTCAAAATGCAGTGTTTCTGTATATTTATTGTGCATCCTGAATAATTACTGAATTAATTAATTAATTCTAACAGTTTTTTGATGCTGTTGTTAGCGTTTTCTAGATATAGCACTATTTTATCGGTAAACAGTTAAGGTTTACTATTCCCTTTCAAATTTTATTGCTTTTATTTATTTTACTTGGTTTGTAATGGCTGGAATTTCCAGCATCATGTCAAATAGAAGTTACAAGAGTGGTCATCTTTGTTTTATTTCTGATCTTGGAGGATGAGCTTTTCACCTTTGAGTATAATATTAGTTTTAATTTGGTAATAAATGACTGTATTAACTTAATGTTTATTTATTCTATTCTAACTCTGTTGACAGGTTTTATCATGTATAGATGTTGAATTTGGTGAAATGTTTTCTCTGTATTTGTTGAGATGATCATGTGATTGTTATCCTTTGTTTTTGTAAATTAATGTTTGATTACTTTGACAATATTGAATCATCCTTCCTCCCTGAAGCAAATTCCAAGTAATCATGATGCATCATTTTTATGTATTGTCAAATTTGGTTTGCTAATGTTTTGTTGATGATTTTTATATCTATATTTGTTAGGGATATTGGCCTGCTATTTTCTTTATTTGTGCTATCTTTATCTAGCTTATGTATCAGCATAATTCTGGCCTATGAGGCCTATATTCTATGAGAATAAGTTTGGCAGTATTACTTCTTCTTCAATATTTTAGAATATCCTGAGAAAATGTTATTGATACCTGAAATAGTCAATAGAATTAATCTCTGGAAATATCATGTCCTGAGCTTTCATTTGTTGGGAGTTTCATTATTATTTTTAATACTGATTCAATTTCATTACTGGTAATTGGTCTGTTCATATTTTCTATCTCTTCTTAATTAAGTCTTGGGAGATTGTACATTTTAAAGTTTGTGTCCATTTCTTCTACCCTGTCCATTTCATTGGTATATAATTTGCTATGTTTCTTAATATTTCTATGATTGATTGTAGCATTACATTTTTATTTCTTATTTATGCAAACTCTCCTTTTTTTTGAGGAGGCTAATTAAAGGCTGATAAATTTTATTTATATTGCAAAGAATCGGTTCTTAGTTTCATTGATCTTCTCATTGTTTTTCTTAGTGTTTATTTTATCAGTTTTGCTCTCATATTTATGATATTTCTACTAATTTTAGATTTTGTTTGTTCTTTTTCTAGCTTGCTTAGATATAACATTAGGTTACCTATTTGATATTTTTCTTGCTTCCTGAGGTAACAAGGTTAGAGGTGTATTACTCTCACCTTTCTTTCAGAATTGCTTTTGCTGTTTCCAATAGATTTTGAATTGTTTTAATTTTTATTCATGTCCAGATACTTTATTTCCTGGTTTGATTTCTTCAGGGATCCTTAATTATTCAAGTGTATATTGTTTAATTTCCATGTGGTTATGGTTTTTGTAGTTTTCTTTTTCTTGTACTTGATGTGGCCTCATAGCATTGTGGTCAGAAAAGATGTTTGACTTGATTTCAATTATCTTAAATTTATTATGATTTACTTTGTGGCTGAGAATATGATCTATTCTTGATCATGATCCATGGGCACTTAAAAAAGAATTCTGCTGCTTTTTGAAGGTCATGAAATTAAAGGACACTTGCTCCTTGGAATAAAACCTATGGTGAACCTAGACAGTGTATTAAAAAGCAGAGACATCACTTTGACAACAGAGGTTCATATAGTCAAAGCTATGACTTTTCCAGAAGGCATGTATGGATATGAGAGTTGGCTGAACAACAGATAATTGATTCTCACAAACTGTGGTGCTGTAGAAGGCTTTTGAGGATTCCTTGGACAGCAAGGAGATCAAACAAGTCAATCCTAAAGGAAATCAACGCTGAATATTCATTGGAAGGGCTGATGCTGAAGCTGAGGCTCCAATACTTTGGCCACCTGATGTAAAGAGCCAACTCACTGGCAGAGGTGCTGATGGTATGAACAATGAAGATAGGAGGAGAAGTGGATGACAGAGGATGAGATGGTTGGATAGCATTACCAACTCAATGGACATACGTTTGAGCAAACTCTGGGAGATGGTGAAGGACAGAGAAATCTGTCATGCTGCCGTCCTTGGGGTCACAAAGAGCCTTACCTGACTTAGTGGTTGAACGACAACCATCTATCAAGTTGGTCTGATCTAAACTACTATTTTAGTCTAGTATTTGTTCGTTTTCTATCTGGATGACCAGTCCTTTGATGTCAGGTGTTAAAATCTCTGACTATTATTGTACTACTCTCATTTTTTCTCCTTTATATTTACTAATATTCGCTTCATGCATTTAGGTTATCTTATGATTTGCTCACTCACTTCATTCATATCCAACCATTTGTGAACCCATGAGCTACAGCTTACCAGGCTCTTTTTTCATAGGATATTCCAGGCGAGAATATTAGAGTGGGTTTCCATGCCCTCCTCCAGGGAATATTCCCAATTCAGTGAGAGGGTAACAGGCAGGAAGACCAGGGTCTCCAAAAGCAGGAAATAGCCTTCAAATGTGAGACATTTGTATCTCCTTTAAGCAGCAGGAGGAAATAAACAAGCAATATTTTTTCCGTCTCTATAAAAAAATTAAAATGGTGTTTCTCTTAAAATACTGTGTTGCCATACTGACACCTGGTTTCACCTAAAGTTAACTATTCTCAAACCTACAGATAATCAATGCCTTTTTCACATGGAAATGTTTGTCTTAAGTAATGATAATGTACTGTGCATTTACCCCAAACTCTGTCTTCAAGTTGGTTCCCCCTCTTGGCTCAGAATCTACTTGATAAATCAGTATGTTATACTCAAGTGAGTTCAGTTTAGTTCAGTCACTCAGTCGTGTTTGACTCTTTGGAAACCCATGAATCTCAGCACACCAGGCATCCCTGTCCATCACCAACCTCCCGGAGATCACTCAGATTCATGTCCAGCGAGTCAGTGATGCCATCCAGGCATCTCATCCTCTGTTGACCCCTTCTCCTACGCACAAATCCTCCCAGCATCAAAGTATTTTCCAATGAGTCAACCCTTCAGATGAGGTGTCCAAAATACTGGAGTTTCAGCTTTAGCATCATTCCTTCCAAAAAATCCCACAGTAGATCTCCTTCAGAATGCACTGGTTGGATCTCCTTGCAGTCCAAGGGACTCTCAAGAGTCTTCTCCAACACCACAGCTCAAAAGCATCAATTCTTTGGCACTCAGTCTTCTTCACAATCTAACTGTGACATCCATACATGACTACTGGAAAAACCATAGCCTTGACTAGATGGACCTTAGTTGGCAAAGTAATGTCTCTGCTTTTGAATATGCTATCTAGGTTGGTCATAACTTTTCTTCCAAGGAGTAAGCGTCTTTTAATTTCATGGCTGCAGTCACCATCTGCAGTGATTTTGGAGCCCCCCCCCCCAAAAAAAAAAGACAAAGTCTGACACTGTTTCCACTGTTTCTCCATCTATTTGCCATGAAGTGATGGGGCCAGATGCTATGACCTTCGTTTTCTGAATCTTGATCTTTAAGCCAACTTTTTCAATCTCCTCTTTCACTTTCATCAAGAGGCTTTTTAGTTCCTTTTCTCATTCTGCCATAAGGGTGGTATCATGTGCATATCTGAGGTTATTGATATTTCTCCTGGCAATCTTGATTCCAGCTTGTGTTTCTTCCAGTCTAGTGTTTCTCATGATGTACTCTGCATATAAGTTAAATAAGCAGGGTGACAATATACAGCCTTGACGTACTCCTTTTCCTATTTGGAAACAGTCTGTTGTTCCATGTCCAATTGTAACTGTTGCTTCCTGGCCTGCATACAGATTTCCCAAGAGGCAGGTCAGGTCGTCTGGTATTCCCATCTCTCTCAGAANTAGTGTTTCTCATGATGTACTCTGCATATAAGTTAAATAAGCAGGGTGACAATATACAGCCTTGACGTACTCCTTTTCCTATTTGGAAACAGTCTGTTGTTCCATGTCCAATTGTAACTGTTGCTTCCTGGCCTGCATACAGATTTCCCAAGAGGCAGGTCAGGTCGTCTGGTATTCCCATCTCTCTCAGAATTTTCCACAGTTTACTATGATCCACACAGTCAAAGGCTTTGGCAAGTCAGTAAAGCAGAAATAGATGTTTTCCTGGAACTCTCTTGCTTTCTCCATGATCCTGCAGATGTTGACAATTTGATTGCTGGTTCCTCTGCTTTTTCTAAAACCAGCTTCAACATCAGGAAGTTCACAGTTCACGTACTGCTGAAGCCTGGCTTGGAGAATTTTGAGCATTACTTTACTAGCCTGTGAGATTAGTGTAATTGTACGGTAGTTTGAGCATTCTTTGGCATTGCCTTTCTTTGAGATCGGAATGAAAACTGACATTTCCCATTCCTGTGGCCACTGCTGAGTTTTCCAAATGTGCTGGTATATTGACTGCAGCACTTTCACAGTATCATCTTTCAGGATTTGAAATAGCTCCACTGGAATTCTCCACTAGCTTTGTTCCCAGTAATGCTTTCTAAGGCCTACTTGACTTCACATTCCAGAATGTCTGGCTCTAGATGAGTGATCAAACCATCGTGATTATCTGTGTCGTGAAGATCTTTTCTGTACACTTCTTCTGTGTATTCTTGGCACCTCTTCTTAATATCTTCTGCTTTTATTAGGTCCAGACCATTTCTGTCCTTTATCGAGCCCATCTTTGCATGAAATGTACCCTTGGTATCTCTAATTTTTTGAAGAAATCTCCAGTCTTTTCCATTCTGTTGTTTTCCTCTATTTCTTTGCATTGATCACTGAAGAAGGCTTTCTTATCTCTTCCTGCTATTCCTTGGAACTCTGTATTCAGATGCTTATATTTTTTCCTTTTCTCCTTTGCTATTTGCTTCTCTTCTTTTCATAGCTATTTGTCAGGGCTCCCCAGACAGCCATTTTGCCTTTTTGCATTTCTTTTCCATGGGGATGGTCTTGATCCCTGTCTCCTGTACAATGTCATGAACCTCATTCCATAGTTCATTAGGCACTCTATCTATCAGATCTAGGTCCTTAAATCTATTTCTCACTTCCACTGTATAATCATAAGGGATTTTGTAGGTCATACATGAATGGTCTAGCAGTTTTCCCTACTTTCTTCAATTTGAGTCTGAATTAGATAATCAGGAGTTCATGATCTGAGCCACAGTTAGCTCCTGGTCTTGTTTTTGTTGACTGTATAGAGCTTCTTCATCTTTGGCTGCAAATAATATAATCAGTCTGATTTCGGTGTTGACCATCTGGTGACGTCCAGATATTGTTCCTCTAATCTATGTAAATAAAACTATTTGTATGGTGATCTGCCCTTATTCAAGATTCAAGTTAATCATTTTATGGCCCAGGATGAAGCATTCGGTGCCAAGATTATCCCAAAATGCATCTTATGGGTGAGGGGCCTAGTGCCATTCTGAGTTATAAGACATTCCTTTCTTTCATTAAGAGACTGGAGAGGAGATAACCCACATCCAAGGTCAGGGACAGAAGCCAGGAGGAACCCATGCCCGAGGGGCGGTAGCCAAGAGGAGCTACCCCACATCTGAGGTCACGGGTGGTGGCCAAGAGGAGCTACCCCTTCCTGAGGCCAGTGGCAGTGCCTTGGACAGGCAACCCCATTTCCAAGAAGCAGTGGTTGTGCTGGCACCAGAGAGCCTAGAGGAGCTATTCCAAGTTCAAGGTCAGGAGGGGTGGTGGTGAGGAGATATCCCTCATCCAAGGTAAGGAGCAGTGGCTGCACTTTTCTGGAGCAGCCGTGAAGAGATACCCCACGTTCAAGGTAAGAGAAACTCAAGTGAGATGGTAGGTGTTGCAAGAGAGCATCAGAAGGCACACACACTGAATCCATAATCACAGAAAACTAGTCAATCTAATCGCACTAGGACCACACCCTTGTCTAACTCAATGAAACTAAAGCATACCCTGTGGAGTCACTCAAGATGGGCGGGCATGGTGGAGAGGTCTGACATAGTGTGCTCCACTGGAGAAGGGAATGGCAAACCACTTCAGTATTCTTGCCTTGAGAACTCCTTGAACAGTCTAAAAAGGCAAAATGATAGGACGTTGAAAGAGGAACTCCCCACATCAGTAGGTGCCAATATGCTATTGGAGATCAGTGGAGAAATAACTCCAGAAAGACAGAAGGGATGGAGCCAAAGCAAACACAATACCCAGCTGTGGATGTGACTGGTGATAGAAGCAAGTCCAATGCTGTAAAGAGCAATATTGCATAGGAACCTGGAATGTCAAGTCCATGAATTAAGGCAAATTGGAAGTGGTCAAATAGGAGATGGCAAGAGTAAACGTCAACATTCTAGAAATCAGCGAACTAAAATGGACTGGAATGGGTGAATTTAACTCAGATGACCATTATATCTATTACTGCGGGCAGGAATCCCTTAGAAGAAATGGAATAGCCATCATGGTCAACAAAAGAGTCCAAAATGCAGTTCTTGGATGCAATCTCAAAAACGACATAATGATCTCATTCGTTTCCAAGGCAAACCATTCAGTATCACAGTAATCCAAGTCTATGTCCTAACCAGTAATGCTGAAGAAGCTCAAGTTGAATGATTCTTTGAACACCTACAAGATCTTTTAGAACTAATACCCAAAAAAGGTCTCCTTTTCATTATAGGGGACTAGAATGCAAAAGTAGGAAGTCCAGAAACACCTGGGGTAACAGGAAAATTTGGCCTCGGAATGTGGAATGAAACAGGGCAAAGACTAACAGAATTTTGTCAAGAAAATGCAATAATCATAGCAAACACCCTCTTCCAACAACACAAGAGAAGACTCTACACATGGACATCACCAATGATCAACACAGAAATCAGATTGATTATATTCTTTGCAGCCAAAGATGGAGAAGCTCTATACAGTCAACAAAAACAAGACCAGGAGCTAACTGTGGCTCAGGTCATGAATTCCTTATTACAAAATTCAGACTGAAATTGAAGAAAGTACGGAAAACCACTAGACCATTCAGGTATGTCCTATCAAATCCATTATGATTATACAATGGAAGTGAGAAATAGATTCAAGAGACTAGATCTGATAGATAGAGTGCCTGACGGAGGTTCATGACATTGTACAGGAGACAGGAATTAAGACTATTCCCATGGAAAAGAAATGCAAAAGAGCAAACTGGCTCTCTGAGGGGGCGTTACAAACAGCTGTGAAAAGAAAAGAAGTGAAAAGCAAAGGAGAAAAGGAAAGGTATAAGCATCTGAATGCAGAGTTCCAAGGAATAGCAAGAAGAGATAAGAAAGCCTTCCTCAGTGATCAATGAAAAGAAATAGAGGAAAAGAACAGAATGGAAAAGACTAGAGGTCTCTTCAAGAAAATTAGAGATACTAAGGGAACATTTTATACAAATATGAGCTAGATAAAGGACAGAAATGGTATGGACATAACAGAAGATATTAAGAAGAGATGGCAAGAATACACAGAAGAACTGTACAAAAAAAGATCATGACCAAGATAATCACGATGGTGTGATCACTCACCTAGAGCCAGACATCCTGGAATGTGAAGTCAAGTGGGCCTTAGAAACACCACTATGAACAAAGCTAGTGGAGGTGTTGGAATTCCAGTGGATCTATTTCAAATCCTGAAAAGTGATACTATGAATGTGCTGCACTCAATATCCCAGCACATTTGGAATACTCAGCAGTGGCCACAGCACTGGAAAAGGTCAGTTTTCATTTCAATCCCAAAGAAAGGCAATGCCAAAGAATGATCAGACTACAACACAATGCACTCATCTCACATGCTAGTAAAGTAATGCTCAATATTCTCCAAACCAGGCTTCAGCAATATGTGAACCATCAACTTCCTGATATTCAAGCTGGTTTTAGAAAAGGCAGAGGAACCAGAGATCAAATTGCCATCTGCTGGATCATGGAGAAAGAAAGAGAGTTCCAGGAAAACATCTATTTCTGCTTTACTGACTATGCCAAAGCCTTTGACTATGTGGATCATAGTAAACTGTGGAAAATTCTGAGAGAGATGGGAATACCAGACGATCTGACCTGCCTCTTGGGAAATCTGTATGCAGGCCAGGAAGCAACAGTTACAACTGGACATGGAACAACAAACTGGTTCCAAATAGGAAAACAAGTATGTCAAGGCTGTATATTGTCACCTTGCTTATTTAACTTATATGCAGAGTACATCATGAGAAATGCTGGGGTGGAGGAAGCACAAGCTAGAATCAAGATTGCCAGGAGAAATATCAATAACTTCAGATATGCACATGACACCACCGTTATGGCAGAAAGTGAAGAGGAACTAAAAAGCCTCTTGATGAAAGTGAAAGAGCAGAGTGAAAAAGTTGACTTAAAGCTCAACATTCAGAAAGCGAAGATCATAGCATCTGGTCCCATCACTTCATGGAAAATAGGAAAGAGTGGAAACAATGTCACAGTTTATTTTTGGGGGGGCTCCAAAATCAGTGCAGATGGTGATTTCAGCCATGAAATTAAAAGATGATTACTCCTTGGAGGAAAAGTTATGACCAACCTAGATAGCATATTTAAAAGCAGAGACATTACTTTGTCGACTAACGACCGTCTAGTCAAGGCTACGGTTTTTTCTGTGGTCATTATGGATGTGAGAGTTGGACTGTGAAGAAGGCTGAGGGCTGAAGAATTGATGCTTTTGAACTGTGGTGTTGGAGAAGACTCTTGAGAGTCCCTTGGACTGCAAGGAAATCCAACCAGTCCATTCTGAAGGAGATCAGCCCTGGGATTTCTTTGGAGGGAATGATGATGAAGCTGAAACTCCAGTACTTTGGCCACCTTATGCAAAGTGTTTACTCATTTAAAAAGACTCTGATGCTGCGAAGGAATTGGGGAAACAGGAGAAGAAGACGACAGAGGACGAGACTGCTGGATGGCATCACTGATTCGATGGACATGAGTCTGAGTGAACTCCAGGAGTTGGTGATGACCAGGGAGGCCTTGCATACTGAGATTCATGTGGTCACAAAGAGTCGGCATGACTGAGCAACTGAACTTAACTGAACTGAACAGTGATTATATAACATCCAGCTCAAGATTAGCAGGGTGGTACTCTTTCTGCCCCATTCTGATGCCTATGGCAGAAGTTTTCTGTCTCCTTTATACTTTAATAAAACCTTATTACACAAGAGTTCTGAGTGATCAAGCCTTGGTCTGGCCCCGGGCTGAATTCTTCTTCTCCAGGGGCCAAGAATCCCGGCATTTTGCGTGATTCAACAAGAACCTTTAGTCTTGGGGACGTATCTGGTATCCTTCAGGACAAGGTAAGAATGCTTGGAGCTCTAGTTCTTTGTTATCTTAGCGAACACGTTTTCTGCTGTGCTTTACTAACTCTACTGTGTGCTTGTGTGAATAAATGGCATGCCCTGTGCAAAGCAAGTGAGGAGCCCTGCTCTGCGGTTCCACACTGATCTCATATGGCTCATGACAGAAACCTGTCGAGGGTTTGTACTGACCTGTCAATGCCAAGAGGCACCTGATGTTTCCTTCAGGAACAGATCAGAAATGGGCAAAGCATGTGGACTGAACTCTCCTTTCTCTGTCAAACTTTTTGGTCTCTCTGACCATTTCATAGCTCCTTGGGAATTAGAAGTATTAACTTATTCTATTAGATCATAGACTTTCAAGGGATTTGTGATCTATATTGTTACTGTGTACTGTGGCTTAGGTCCAAAACTTGGATTAGTCAAGAAAGCACCTAGCCTCGCTAGGAATCGGAAATTTGGATGCTAGATGGATCTCTAGCTCCAAGAACATCTCTGAGGTAAAAGGTTACTCAGATTGACACTGCAAGGTTTTTTTTTTTGTTTTGTTTGTTTGTTTGTTTTTCCCCTTTGGTAATGCTGGGTCTTAGTGGACCAGACAAGGGTCTTATATTGGTGTGGTGATGCTTGAAAAGAACATCTCAACTTTATGTTCATATTGATCTTATTATGCTCAGGAATATACTCAAGGTCATGCATAGGCACTCGGGTGATGAATGTTTCCCCGAACGGTATTAGCTTGGGAGGCATTCCAGAAGGTTACTCTGATTGCACCCTAGGTGGCATCAGAGGCAAGTAAGGTTAAAGGTGAAGAGCTGGACGTCAGGTATGGATGCTACCAGGTCTACCCCTGGTACATCCCCACCCCCTCTCGGTGGTAGAACCAGGAGGGATGAGGAGAGCACATGCATCAGTAAGGGACAGACTGAGTCTGACCAGGAAGGAAAAGCTTTTGGTGTAAAGTCTGTCTATGCTCCCATCCAGAGCAGGGAAGGATGCTGCCACTAGAAAAATGGCTGTGGTCACTTTTTTTCTCTCTTACAGTTGGGAGCTAACAATTCCAGCCTCACTCCTTTGAACTGTATCCTGAAAAACTGGGATAGACTTGATCCCCAGGGCTTAAAGAAGACACACCTGGTCTTCCTATGTGATACTACATGGCCATGGTATCCATTGAAGAATGGCGAACGGTGACCAGTTGGAGGGTCTATTAAGTATAATGCTGTTTTACAATTAGACCGGTTCTGTAAGAAACAAGAGAAGTGGGTAGAAATAGCATATGTGTTGCTCTTTTTCTGTCTGTGAAATATGCCAGAGTTATGTCCTAAGGGTATAGATTTGTGCATGAAACCTTCAGCTCCCTCCCGTCCACCTACTTTGCCCCCACACCTGGGGCTCCAAGCTGAGCAAACTGAAAGCCAAATAACCTGCCTCAGAAGGGTTGCCTTTGTCTCAGTGGAAACTCAAACTGAAATTCAAACTGTTTTGGTCTCAGTGGAAACCCAAACTGAGATTCAAACTGCCTTGGTCTCAGTGAAAACCCAAACTGATATTCAAACTGCCCACATGGAGGTCCAAACAACTCCTGTCTCAGTACAATCTCAGACTACTCTGGTTTCAGTAGAAATTCAGACCATCAAAATAAGAGATGAGGTGGAGGACAGGAGACAAGGAGAAAAAGAAAAATGGGTTTCTCCAATCTATCTCTAGGATCATATGCGCAGAGCAGCCATAGAGACTGAGGAACAGCTACACAGGCTGTTGCCTCTTCATGAAACACCGACTGGGAGAAATAATCAGTCTATGAGAATTAATAAGCCTTTTTCTTATCAAGAAATACAAAGATTCAAGGAGGATCTGGGAGATTATTTAGAGGACCCAGAAAAATATATTAGAGCTTTTAAAGGTGTTACTCTGCTTTATGACCTTATTTGGAAGGATATGATGTATATCTTGGGACAAATGCTGACTCCTGACTCAAAGACTCGAGTTTTGGGAAAAGCAGTTGCTTATGGAGATGAATTGGAGAAGGAAATGGCAACCCACTCCAGTGTTCTTGCCTGGAGAATCCCAGGGAAGGAGGAGCCTGGTGGGCTGCCGTCTATGGGGTCGCACAGAGTCGGACACAACTGAAGTGACTTAGCAGCATGGAGATGAATGGCTTGGTAATGAATCAGTAAGGAAGAAGGAGGATGAGATAGTGGTCTTCTCCACTGGGAATCAGGTGGTGCCAACTAGCGAACCAGACTGGGCCTACAACACAGCTAAAGAAAGATGGAATCAGAGTCATTTTGTCAGATGTATTCTTGAAGGACTCAGGCAGGCACATTTTAAGCCTTTAAACTATGGCAAACTAGCAGACATAGAACAGGAGAAGGAAGCTCTTGGTAAATTCCTAGATAGACTAAGAGAAGCCCTTCGCAGATTCACTGAGATTGATCCCGAAAGTGAAGAAGTAAAGGTGATCATAAAAGATAGATTTCTCACTCAGTCGCCTCCAGATATCTACCGTAAGCTGTTAAAATGGGTGTATGGACCAAATCAGTCTTTAGATACTCTGTTTGTTACAACTGGCTCAGACAGTCTATTATGTTAGAGAATATAAGGAAAAGAAAGAAAGGCAAAAAAAAAAAAAAAAAAAAGACAAAGGGAAAGGTGGAAGCCTTTGCAATGTCTATGAAAAAGTTTCATAAACAGCCTGAGAAAGATGCCTAGAGGGACCCAGGTAAAAAGGGATGGGCTTGCTATTACTGTGGAAAGGAGGGGAACCTCAAGTGGGATTGCCCTCAGGCATCTAAGCTGTCCCCAGCTCCATGTCTGGTCTGCAAAGGACCACACTGGAAGAGAGACTGCCCTCAGAGGCATAGGTCTCCAGGGTCGGACTCTCAAGACAATCAGGACTGAATGTACCCGGGAGTCCCCACACAAGCTCCCGTCCTAATTACACCTGAGGGACCCTGGGTATTAATAATTGTGGGGAGGCAATCCATCGATTTCCTTTTAGATACTGCAGCAGCTTACTCTGTGCTTACTGAAGCTCCTGGCCCACTTTCTTCCCAATCCACTTCCATAATAGGACTGTCTGGACAAGCCAAAATGTATTAGTTATTCTTTATCTTGCAACTGGGATTCTGTGCTATTTTCACACAAATTTCTCATCATGCCAAAACCTCCCTCACCCCTTTTGGGGAGGGATATACTGAACAAGGTCCATGCCTCTGTTTTCATCAATATAGAGCCCTCCCTTTCTCTTCCTTTAGTTGAACAAAATGTAAATCCTAGAGTATGGGGTGATGGAAAATCTGTGGGTCAAGCACAAAATGCTATTCCTGTAGTTGTCAAGCTCCAAGACCGACATTTATTTCCACATAAGAAACAGTATCCACTGAAACCTGAGGTTAAGGAAGGGTTAAAACTCATTTTTGAAAATTTAAAGGAGCAGGGACAATTAATTCCCTATAAAAGTCCTTGCAACACTCCAATTTGGGGTATAAAAAAATCAAATGGTAAATAGAGACTGTTATGCCCAAGTCACAAAATCTCCCAATGACCACCAGGGAGCCGATATCCGATACAAAAGCAAGAGTTTTTATTACCAAGCTCGAGCTGGGGCTCCCACTGACATCGACACAGGGGCTATAGGGAGGAGCCTCCAAATCTAGGTTTCATTGCTTATATAGGGTATTCTCGAGCAAAAAATTCGAAAAACAGGAGTTTCTGGGTTGGGAGACGTCTAATTGGTTACCTTCCATGGAAGGGTTAGGTGTTGGGTTCTAATTGGTTTTCATTTCCCGGGCTGGCCATGGGTTCTGATTGGTTCCCATTTCCTGGGCTTAATTCGAGTTTCCTGGGCAGGTCTTAAGTCCTGAATGTAATGGCTCACAGGTAGTGGGGTGAGGTCAGGGGATTTCCAAAGACTCTTTCCTCAGAACTCTAAAATGGAGTCTTTTTTAACAAAATGGGGTGGCTTAGGTTCTTCAGAGACTAGTTCAAGATTTACGTACAATAAATGAGGGTGCAGTTCCTTTACACCCTGTGGTGCCTAATCCTTATACTATTTTCTGAAATTCCTGAGCATGCCAAATATTTCTCAGTAATTGATTTGAAAGATGCCTTCTATTCAGTGCCTTTGGTGGAAGAAAGTCAATATCTATTTGCCTTTGAAAACCCTAAGCAGTCAGCTTCTTAGTTAACCTGGACAGTTTTGCCCCAGGGATTTCGTGACAGTCCTCCCTTATTTGGACAAAGTTTGTCACGGGGTCTACAAAGCTTTCATAGCTCTGAAGTTGTGCTGTTACAATAAGTACATGATATTTTTCTCTGTGCTGAGACAGAGGAAGCTTGTTCGCGAGCCTCAAAAGATTTAAACTTTCTGGCAGGCTGTGGTTACAAGACATCAAGAGAAAAGGCTCAGCTTTGTCAACAATTGGTTAGATATCTGGGCCTAATCATATTAGAAGGGACTAAGGCCATAGGCCCTGAGAATTAAGCCTATACTAAATCATCCACTACCTATTACTTTAAGACAATTGAGAGGATTTTTGGGAATCACAGGTTACTGTCGCATTTGGATTCCGGGTTATGGGGAACTTGCCCAGCCTTTATATAAACTTATAACTGAAACTCAGCAGGCCTAACCTGACAAACTGATTTGGTTTCCAGAAACTCGAAAGGCTTTTAAGATTCTGAGCTTGCCCACAGGGTCAGAATTTATTTTGTTTGTCACTGAAAGAAAAGGTATGGCCTTGGGAGTTTTGACACAACCCCGAGGGCCTCACCAGCAATCTATTGCTTATCTAAGCAGATAATTAGATGTAATTTCACGTGGGTGGCCCCACTGCCTAAGAGTAATTGGGGCAGCGGCTTTATTAGCACCTGAAGCTTTAATAATAATTAATGGACAAAACTGTACTGTACTGACTTCTCATGATGTGAGTGGAATCTTAAATTCTAACGTTAATATTTGGATGACAGACTAGTCATTGTTGTTAGAAGGACCCATAACTAAGCTCAAAGGTTGTGGAAATTTAAATCCTGCCACTTTCCTTCCTGAAAAAGAAAATGAAACACCTGATCATGATTGTTCCCAATTTCTAACTTTAAACTATGCAGCTTGGGAAGATCTAATGGATACCCCATTAGACAATCCTTACATGGAAATATTTACAGATGACAGTTCTTTTGTTCGGGATGGAAAGCGCAAAGCAGGTTATGCCGTGGTGACTGCTGAACAGGTTTTGGAAGCAAAATCTCCCTCCCAGGGAATCAGTGCTCAGTTAGCGGAGCTTGTGGCTCTGACCCAAGCTCTAGAGTTAAGCAAAGGGCAGTGGGTAAATATCTGCATGGATTCTAAGTATGCCTATTTGACTTTACATACTCCTGCTGCAATATGAAAAGAAAGAAAGTTTAAAACAGCAACAGGAGAACCTATTAAGCATTTCAGAGAGATGAAGAGACTTTTAACTGCTATATATCCTCCTAAAGAAGTAGCTGTTATGCATTGCAAAGGACACAGCAGGGATGGGAGTAAAGTAGCCTAAGGTAATCAGCTGGGTGACTGTCAAGCCAGAAAAGTGGCACTTTATGAAACCCCTTCACTACACTGGACAGGTCCTGTGGAACAGGAAAAACTACAATATACTGAGGAAGAATTAAAAAGATATGAAAAATGAGGAACAAAGATTACTGATAAAAGATGGTTACAGTCCAAGGACGGACAATTAATTCCTAAAAATGCTCAGTGGAAAATTCTTAAGTGTTTACATCATAGTTTTCATTTGGATGCAGAGTACTTACCAAATGGTTTCTCGTTTGTTTGAAGATGAAAATGTAATGAAGACTTTAAAGAATATTATCAAAAGGTGTGAGGTTTGTCAGGAAAATAACCCAAAGTCTGAAAAGCTAGCAAAATCTGGATTACAACCAAATGGGAAGTATCCTGGAGAGGACTGGGAAATTTAGTTTTCTCATATGCCAAAAGTTAATGGATATTCTTGCTTATAAGTTTGGGCAGATACTTTTACTGGATGGATTGAGGCTTTTCCCTGTCGTAGTGAACAGCCTAAGGAGGTTATAAAGATTTTAATCCATGAAATTATCCCCAGGTTTGGTCTGCCATGGAGCCTTCAGAGCGACAACGGCTCCACCTTTAAAGCTGCTGTAACTCAGTGGGTATCTAAAGCTCTAGGAATAGAATATAACTTAAACTGTTCCTGGAGACCCCAATCCTCAGGAAAGGTTGAAAAAGCTAATGACATTATCAAAAGACATCTGCACAAATTAACTCAAGAGACGCAGGACAATTGGATTAAAGTCCTACCCATAGCTTTAATAAGGGCTCGAACTGCCCTCAAAAGGAGGGACTGCACCCCTTTGAATGTATTTCTGTAAGGCCTTTCTTATGCACAGACATTGTTAATAGACCTTGAAGCCTTGGAGTTGACTAATTATATAACTCAGCTCTCAACTTTTTAACAGGCATTAACAGAGCTCCGGGAGATAACTCCTGACCCAGCCTCTGAGTCAAGCAAGCCTCTATTTGAGCCAGGAACTGAGGTCCTCATAAAAACTTTGGGATCTGGGGGCCCATCCCTTGAGCCCCTCTGGGAAGGCCCTTACCAGGTTATTCTTTCTTCTCCCTCAGCTGTCAAAGTACCAAGAACTGATTTGTGGGTACATCACACTCGAGTTAAGAGGTAGCACCCTGACCAAAACTAAGTGACATCTTTTTATGTCTTTACTTTCTATTCTCTGACTTTGTACTTTTCAGATGGGCCTGATAACGTATGTGAGCTTACTTCAGCTGACTCCAAATATCCTGAGTCTGCTGTTCGATCCTCAAGACATTGCCTTCCTGTCCTGGGCTCACTCCTATGCTGCATTCCACAATCGGTCTAACTGCTGGGTCTGTGGAGCACTCCACTCTTCATCAGTGGAAGGCTTCCCATGGTGGACATCTCCACTTCAAGGAAAAGACTTTCTCCAAGTCTGTGAATACTTTCGACAACAATCACATGCGATGCCTCTTCTTCATCTGATGACACCTACCAACCCTAAAATAGACTGGAACAACACTTTGTACTTTAACTATGAACATAATGTGATTTTAATATTGATTATACAGTCTCGGTTCAATGATTATTTTGCTAAACATAAGGCAAATAGGTCCAGATCTAATGGTTTTTTACCTGATGTGTATGAAATATGAGGTGAGGTTATATGGATAACTCCTGAAAAAAGGAGTTTAGTATCTACTGCCCCTATATACTGGGAACAAACAGAACCATTCCCCAAAGTTAGCCAACAACTTAATTACAATGATTGGAAACAACTGGGATTTTTGCCTCAGGAAATATTCAACGCAATCATTACCGTGTTTTCCAACCCCAGTTCAGGTCATCTCTTTGTCTAGCCAGGCACTAATTGGGACTGGATATCTCAGTCACGCTGGCTTGCTCCAAACAGGACTTATTGGATATGTAGCTCTTACCTATGGGCATGGCTTTCCCCTGGTTGGATAGGGAGATGCACCATGGGTCTAGCTTTTACTCATGGCTTTCTATTTTCAGAGCTTCCAGAAAAGCCTGCTTATTTACTCTACCTTAAAACTTGATGGGCAAGGTCTGTATTTCACTGGTATGATTATTTGGCTGCAGTGTTTGTTCCCTCTTTGGGAACTACAGATGTTATGCTACGAGTGGATGCTTTGACTAATTTTACTCAACAGGCATTACAGGATTCTCAAAAGGCTATTTCAGCTCTTAATGCTAAACAAGCACAAATTAGAAAGGTGGTTTTACAAAACAGAATGGCTTTAGATATTTTGACAGCTGTACAAGGAGGAACATTTGATATTAGTCATACACAATGCTGTACATACATACCTGATATGAGCATGAATGTTACTCATTTTACTAAACACACGAACAAGTTGATTGGGGCCATGGATACTCCTGAAGCCTCAATTGCCTCACTTTGGGAGACATTAACTAGTTCCCCATGGTGGACAACTATCTTAATTACAATAATTCTGATTGTTTTGTTTTTGCTGTTTGCTCCCTGCATCTGTAAGTGCATAACTGAATTTTCTTCTAATTGCATGAAAGCTTTTAAGTTACAAATGGTTGTGCAAACTCCTGCTACTGCAGAAGCTTCCTCCCACTACTATTTGGGGTCCCTGGATCAGATATCCTCAGTATGAGGATTAGGAGAATATGTTGTCCCAGCAACTTAGGGACAATGCCCCTTCTCAGCTTGGAAGCAGTTATGGAATGAGAATGATGTCCCTTTTCCCTGCTGCTGCTGCTAAGTCACTTCAGTTGTGTCCGACTCTGTGCAACTCCATAGATGACAGCCCACCAGGCTCCCCCATCCCTGGGATTCTCTAGGCAAGAACATTGGAGTGGGTTGCCATTTCCTTCTCCAATGCATGAAAGTGAAAAGTGAAAGTGAAGTTGCTTAGTCAGTCATGTCCGACTCTTAGCGAACCCATGGACAGCAGCCCACCAGGCTCCTCCACCCATGGGATTTTCCAGGCAAGAGTACTGGAGTAGGGTGCCATTGCCTTTTCCCCCCTTTTCCCTAGGCAACATAATTATCCTAAAAGAAAAGGGGGGGATGAGAGGGTAACAGGCAGGAAGGCCAGGGGTCTCCAAATGGAGGAAATAGCCTGCAAGTGTCAGACATTTTTATCTCTCTTAAGCGGCGGCTGCTGCTGCTACTGCTAAGTTGCTTCAGTCGTGTCCAACTCTATGCCACCCCATAGATGGCAGCCCACCAGGCTCCCCTGTCCCTGGGATTCTCCAGGCAAGAACACTAGAGTGGGTTGCCACTTCCTTTTCCAATGCATGAAACTGAAAAGTGAAAGTGAAGTTGCTCAGTCGTGTCCGACTCTTAGCGACCCCGTGGACTGCAGACCACCAGGCTCCTCCGTCCGTGGGATATTCCAGGCAAGAGTACTGAAGTGAGGCACCATTGCTTCTGGTTATATGTGCTTTAATTTGCTTCCTGGGGGTCCCAGAGGGTGCTCTCCAGACGGAGGCACTAGGCTGGGCTGTCCTGCAGTGGGCCCCCCACACCAGACCTGCACACCCTCGGGAATGGCCGTGTCCTCCTCCAGGCTACCTGTGCCTTCCACGAGCTCCTTGAAGGTGATTTTCTCGGCAAACGACTGTGGCCCGAGCAGCTCCACCGTGTTGGCCCACTCCAGCACCTCCTTCTCCAGCAGCCGCCTGCCCACCTTGTCCACCTGTTCGTGGCAGCATGTGAGCAGATCCAGGGTGCAGGCATGCGTGGAGCCGATGAGCTGCCGCACCTCCTCGTCTATGAGCTGGGCCGTGGCCTTGCTGAACGGCTTCTCCACCAGCGCCTCGCCTGGCCGTGGGAGATCGAAGGACACCTGGCCCAGCTTCTCACTCATCCCAGACTGCACGATCTGGGCATAGGCGCTCTGGGTGACCTTCCTCAGGTCGTCCTGGGCCCCTGTGGTGACCTGCCCAAAGAACAGCTGCTCAGCCACGCGGCCACCCAACATGGCACACATGCAGTCAAAGAGCTGCTCCCGTGTGTACAGGTACTGCTCCCTGGGCAGGCACTGGGCATAGCTGAGTCCCTTGCCCCAGGGGATGATGGACACCTTGAGCAGGGGGTCTGCGTGTTCCAGGAACCAGCCCACCACTGCATGGCCAGCCTCATGGTAGGCCACCATCGTCTTCTCGCCGGGCTGTAGGACCTGTGTCTTCTTCTCAAGACCTCCAATGACCCTCTCGATGGCCTGCTCAAAGTGCTTCTCCTCAACAGAGGGATTTAGGTCATGGGTGGCGATCAGGGCGGCTTCATTGCAAACATTAGAAATATCAGCACCTGCAAAGCCTAGAGTGAGGGCCACAAGCTTCCTTGCCAGGGCATCCTTGCTGAGGCTCTCGTCCAACTTGAGAGGACACAGGTGGACCCTGAATATAGACGACCTGCCTTTGATGTCCAGGGGGCCAATGTAAATCTGATGGTCGAAGCAGCCCAGACGCATCAGGGCTGGGTCAAGGGCGTCAGGGCATTTGGTGCTGGCCAGTACAACGACATTTGTGGTAGAGTTGAATCCGTCCATCTCCCCGAGCAGTTGGTTCAGGGTGTTCTCCTGCTCACTCTGGCCTCTAAAGTGCCCACGGCCACGCTTCTGGCCAATTGCATCAATCTCGTCCACAAACAAGATACAGGGAGCGTTTTTCTGAGCCATTGCAAACATGTCTTAAGCGGCAGGGGGAAACAAACTAGTGGTATATATTCCTTCTCTATACAAATTTAAAAGGAGATTTCTCTTAAAATACTGTGTTGCTATAATGACACCTGGTTTCACCTGAAGTTAACTATTCTCAAACCTAGATAACCAATGCCTTTTTCTTATGGAGATGTTTGTCTTAAGCTATCACAATGTACTATGCATTTACCCCAAAATCTGTCTTCAAGTTGGTTCCCCCTCTTTGCTCAGAACCTACTTGACAAACCAGTATGTTATACTCAGATATTGTTCCTCTAATCTATGTAAATGAAACTATTTGTATGGTGATCTGACCTTCTTCAAGATCCAAGTTAATCATTTTATGGCCCACGATGAACCATTTGGTGCCAAGATTATCCTAAAATGCATCTTATGGGTGAGGGGCCTGGTGCCATTCTGAGTTTTAAGACATTCATTTCTTTCATTAACAGACTGCTAGTGACTATATAACATCCAGCTGAAGACTAGCAGGGGGTACTCTTTCTGCCCCCTTCTGATGCTTATGTCAGAAGCTTTCTCTGTCTCCTTTATACTTTAATAAAACTTTATTACATAAAAGATCTGAGTGATCAAGCCTTGTCTCTGGCCCCAGATTGAATTCTTCTCTTCTGGGGGCCAAGAATCCCAGCGTCTTTGCGTAATTCAACAACAACCTTTCACCAGGAACTGAACCCCTGTCTCCTCTATCTCCTGCATTAGAGGTAGATTCTTTANCTTATGTCAGAAGCTTTCTCTGTCTCCTTTATACTTTAATAAAACTTTATTACATAAAAGATCTGAGTGATCAAGCCTTGTCTCTGGCCCCAGATTGAATTCTTCTCTTCTGGGGGCCAAGAATCCCAGCGTCTTTGCGTAATTCAACAACAACTTTTCACCAGGAACTGAACCCCTGTCTCCTCTATCTCCTGCATTAGAGGTAGATTCTTTACCTGCTGAGCCATTGGAGAAGATTCCTCTTATATTGTAGGCATATATCTTTACAACTGTCAAATCTTTTCAATCATTGTATCTTATTTAGTCCCTTGTCATTATGTAATGACCTTCCTTTTCATTCATTGCAGCCCTTGTTTTAAAGTCTATTTTGTCTGATATTATTATTATTGTCACACTTCTTTTTGTCTTTGTATTTGCATAAGCAAGCCTTTTCTCACCCTCTCAATTCAGTTCCCTGTTTCTTGAGATCTGAACTGAATCTAAAAGCCTTTTGATGAAAGTGAAAGAGGAGAGTGAAAAATTTTGCTTAAAGCTCAACATTCAGAAAACGAAGATCACGGCATCTGGTCCCATCACTTCATGTGAAATAGATAGGAAAACAGTGGAAACAGTATCAGACTTTATTATTTTGGGCTCCAAAATCACTGTAGATGGTGACTGCAACCATGAAATTAAAAGACGCTTACTCCTTGGAAGAAAAGTTATGATCAAACTAGATAGCATATTCCAAAGCAGAGACATTACTTTGCCTCCTAAGGTCCGTCCAGTCAAGGCTATGGTTTTTCCATAGTCATCTATGAATGTGAGAGTTGGACTGTAAAGAAGGCTGAGTGCCAAAGAATTGATACTTTTGAACTGTGATGTTGGAACTCTGTGCTTCTAGACCTGAATAGGGAATCTCTTTCTTTTCTCAAATTTGGAATTTTTTAGTTATTTCTTCAAATAAGTTCTTTATGTCTCTTTTTTCTTCTTCTGGGACCCTTTAATGCAAATGTTGGTATGATTGCTATTATCTCAGATATCTCTTAAACTAGCCTCATTTTTTATTCTTTTTCTTTTATTTATTTATTTTTTCCTTTTCAGCTTAAGTAAATCTATTATTTTGTTCAGTAGTTAGAATAGGCAAAGGAGTCCAGAATGTTGATGGCTAAAAGAAAAAGAAGGGAAAAGCCCACAAAAATAGAACAAATGAAAGTCCAAAAACGAGAGTGAGGACGTCAGTTGAAACAAACAGTTCTCCTGGCTAGCCCAATTTACATAAGGCAGGCTCAAGGGAGGAGAAAAAGCATATAAAATGAGAAGTGAAAATTGAACTTTTTCTTTCTTTCTTCTCTTTGCATTGTTGGATTGGCCTGCCCTCATGCTTCTAGGATGTATTTTCCGTTGCCTGCCAAATAAAATTGAGTTGTAACACTAGTCTGTCCATCACTTCAAATTTTTGCTGTGGTGAGACAGAACTGAAGAGATTACATACTCTCCTGACATATATGGTGTCATTTTTCAGATGTAACCTGGCTGAAACAACCTAGTCTCAGCCCCCACGAGGTAGTGGCCAAGCACAGTAGAAGCTCAACTTGGTGAAAGCTCACATGGTGGATGCAAAATGTGAAGAAAACCCAATGCATTGGAAGTGACAAGAAGCCCAGTATGTTGGAAACTGGGATAGCTAAAACAAACTCTCCTGAAAGCTCATGTGGCTCAGTCTCAAATTCCAGAAGACCTCTGGTTAAGGTAGGAAGTAGGTCTTCGATCCTATGACTGGAAGGACATATGACTAACACAGTCTTAATTCCTTTACAATTTCTTGTTTCTTCGACCCTCTCTGTGAATAGGTGAGTTGCAGTGAGTGCAATTGACGGACTCAGGCAGGGGCTACTTAGGAGCTGTTGCCCAAAGGAGTGGGGATTCTTTTGTCCTTAATATTATTTCTGCCAAATATCAGACATAAGAGAACTATGAGTACATGTCAGGTATTTAGCAGATTTTCTGACAGGTTATGAAGAGGATTCCTCAGCAAGTTTTTCTCACTGCTTTTTCTTCCCAACCTTCAGCTCCTCTCTCCCAGGACTTGAGCCCAGCCAAAACCCACGGTGCCTAATTTGAGGACTTAACGAAGCTCGGGCTCTGGATATCTCATTGCAAAACATTCAATGAGAGACACAGTGATAGGTAAGAGGTAGATTTGTTTGGATTGAGACAGAAGCACACTCCAAGAGTGTGGGCCATCACAGAGGGCAAGTGCAGTGGTCATGGAATGTGGTTTGGTTAGTTTTCAGGAGCTAGGTGATTGTATATGCTAATGAGTGGGAGGATCGTTCTAACAATTGGGGAACCACCCACTCCTAAGGCTCTTGCCAGTGCCTTGGAACAGTCCTAGCATTTCTGGGTGTGTCATTTTGCTTGCAGATTGAGGATCAAGGTTTAGTTGAATTTGACTTGTCATCTCGGACCCATTTTATTTTAATTGGTTTATGTTATGCCCTCGGGTTATGTCATTCTTTCAAAAGTTGTTCCCTGCCCCCTTCCCTCCTGTTTCATGCTCTTCTCCTGAGCCTCATCTGGGCCCAAAATGTTGCCTCTACAATCTTCTGGAGGGATAACCAGAAAATAGATAACCTTTGGTAGGGAAATACTGTATAATATCTAATCCCTCTAGATAGTCAGGCCTTCATCTTCCACATTTCCTACACCATGTGCAAGAACAGCACCTCTCAGTGAACCTGCTAGGGTGGATGACAGGCACACAGTGCCTGCTAGAAGTCCCTCTGCTGATGGCATCCCTTCAAGGGCAATTGGGCTTCCAGAGATAATATTTGCCACTTTGGGAGTTTTCCCTGCAGGCTGTTTGGGCCCAATTCTTATCCTTGCCATTCTTATCCTAAACTTACAAACATACCCCTGGATCAAACCTCAACTCCATTTTTATGAAACATCTTGTCTGTTGCCTCTGATCAATTTGTTCTGAAGCTACTTCCTAACTCCTACAACCAGGACACTGCCCCCCATGTAGCCAACATCACTGCTGCTGCTGCTGCTGCTGCAGCTAAGTCGCTTCAGTCGTGTCCGACTCTGTGCGACCCCATAGACAGCAGCCCACCAGGCTCCCCCATCCCTGGGATTCTCCAGGCAAGAACACTGGAGTGGGTTGCCATTTCTTTCTCAAATGCATGAAACTGAAAAGTGAAAGTGAAGTTACTCAGTGGTGTCCGACTCTTAGCGACCCCATGGACTGCAGCCTACCAGGCTCCTCCATCCATTGGATTTCCCAGGCAAGAATACTGGAGTGGGGTGCCATTGCCTTCTCTGGCAACATCACTACACTCCGCTTATTAAAATATTATTAATGCCCCTAACAAGACCAGATAGCTCACTCCATTGTCATTACTTCTGTTATTCTCTAAAGTGAGTCTATGACAATGAAATGCTTACCATTGGACACACCCTAAGCCACTCTTACAGAGGACTAGGGGAGCAAATTAGTGACTTGAATTCCCTCATTGTAATAAGAGGATAAGGCTTATGGCTATTTCACCAGGTTCCCTGTCTCAGGGTACAGGCTCAGATTGCTTTAAATCATGATATCTATTCCCATCTGTGGTGGACAAACCAGCAATGAGTTAAGATTACAGCACCTTAATCCTATCCAGCATTTGTCATGTTGGAGACCATGGGGATGCCCAACTCCAGCCTGGGGGTCCCAAGAGGTAGACTTGCCTTGACCTGTCTAAAGGTCTTGTTCACAGAAAGTTGTCACACCTCAACCTGCTTGGGGATCCACAAGTTCAGGGATCCCAGGAGGTTGACATGCCTCAAGTTACCAGGGACCCAATTCTTGGGAAGCCAAACTGACTTGACCTGTCTTGGGATTTGATCTCTAGCAGGCTGTCATGCTTCAGCCTGCCTGGGAATCTACACCCTGACCCAGTGATGCATGGCTCTCAGATTGTGACAGTGCTGGATAGGATAAGCTTCAGAAAGACACACCCCTAAGGAAGTCCACCCTTGAAAGTAGAAGGAAGCCTATTAGCTGTGGGACTGTGCCCAGTCTCACCAATAACTCAGGAGTCCAATGAGAACACCATTACCTTTCTGGAAAGGATAAAAGAAGTCCTCCAAAATTTATCAATCTGAACTTAGAGTCTTACGAGGGACAGGTTATTTCAAAGGACAAATGTCTGTCCCAGTGTTCATCAGACATCAGGATAAAGTTACCACAGCTACAGCAGCAGGACTCTGCTGCCTCTTTAGATGAAATGGTCCAGACAGCCACTGATACCTTTTATAACAGAGAACAGAAGAGGGAGGTCAAGGCCCAGGAAAGAAGTAAAGGAAAGAAAAAAGGCATGGCCAGATATGGTCACTCTCTAGGGAAGCCTTATGGCAAGCCCTGAGTCCTTGAAGGACAAGGCAGGAGGCAAATATACCTAATCTGTAGACAGGCTGGACATAAGACTCTTTTGGGCCAAAGAGTGTCCAAACCATGACAAGTCTCCTAAAACAGCTCGATATAAATGCAACCAATTGGGACATTGGGCAGCACTCTGACCTCAGGACCACAGAGCCTCAAGGTCAAGGGCCAAACCTTCCCTCACAATGGTTCAACAGGACTGGAGCAGCCTGCAGCAGCCAGCCCACCTGCCACAGGTAACAATCACTGGGCTGGAGCCAAGGCTGCACCTGGATGTGGCAGGTAGGTTTGAGAATTTCTAGGTTGACACAGGGGCTGGCTACTCTCTTGTAATCTCCTACTCCAGAGACTTCTCCTTCTAAACTTATACTATTTTGATGCTACAGGAAAAACAATTACAAAAAGATTCACCTGAGTACTTTGTTAGTGAGATGGACAGATATTTTCCCACCAGTTTCTGGTGGTCCCTAAGTGTCCTACTCACTTTTTGGGAAGAGATTTTTCCCTGACTTTGAAAGCTTGCAGCTACTGCAGTACTGATAGAAGATGCTTTAACTATCTCTTGGGGACAAATTAGCTATTTTTACCAGCCACCAAGTGAAACAACTCCTGAATGGGAGAGGCCATTTATGGATTTCTGATCAAAGAATCGTCAGATATCAAGTAGTGCTGATGGAAAATCCAGGCCTGGCTATATCCTCTTGTGAGCTTCTTAACCCTGCTACCCTTCTACCTATCCCTGAGGACTCTCTCCCCTTTCACTCTTACCTACAAACTTTGAACCCCTGGACAAAATTGCAAGAGGTATTGTCAGAAGATTCTCTGATTAATCCTGAGGAAATCTGGTACACTGATGGAATCAGCTTTGTCTTTGATGGAAAAAGAAGAGCCAGATATGCAGTAGTCTCCAATTTTGAGACCATAAAGGCTAAACATTTGCCACCAGGTACTTTAGCCCAATTAGCTGATCTTCTAGCCCTGACTTGATCTTTAGAGCTAGTAAACTGAAAAAGAGAAGCCCTTTACATTGACTCCAAGCGTACCTTTCTGATGCTACATGCACATGCTGCTATTTGGAAAGAAAGAGGCCACTTGGCCACCCGAGTGTCCCCAACCAAGTGTGGTGATAAAATCCTTAGGCTCTTGGAGGCAATCCATCTACCCACTGAGGTTTCAGTCTCCTATTGCAAAGGACACCAAAAAGGAAACACAGAAGTGGCACGAGGGAACCAAGCAGCTGATCAGGCAGATAAAAGATCAGCATTAAAGAACAATGACTTAATAGCGGTTGCCACCTTAGTCCCACAGACTAATTTGCCATAAATTCCTTCATATACTGAAGGTGAGACTTTTAAAGCTAAAAGTGAGGTTTTTCAAGAAGATAATATGGGGTGATTCCAAAAGGAGGGGCTCCTTTTTCTGCCTGGGAATCTCCAATGGAAGTTGGTTAACTCCTTACATGCCACCACACATTTAGGGGGAAAGGTCCTCCAAAGATTGATAGAAATGTTCTTCAGAGAACAGTCCTCCAAACGAATATAAGCCAAATGGTCTCCTCTTGTCCCACTTGCCAATTAAACAACACCTAAGGAGCTTAAAGACCCCAGCTGGCCCAGACTGTTCAATGACATAAGACCTATCAAAAAGAAGATTGGCAGATGTACTTCACCCAGATACCAGTTTCTAAAGGGTATAAATACCTATTAGTCATGATAGAAACATTCACAAGATGGATTGAAGAATTTCCCACCCAGACTGAGAAGGCTGAGGAAGTGATTAAAAAAAGAAGAAAAAAAAAAAAAGACTTTTTTTGTTTGTTTGTTTTCATGAAATCATTCCAAGATTTGGTCATACAAAGTTACAATGGGCCATTTATTTACCTTTAAGGTCACCCAAGTGGTCTCTAAAGCATTGGACATTACTTATTACCTCCATTGTGCCTGGAGGCCTCAGTCTTTAGGAAAAGTAGAAAGAACCAACCAATTCTTAAAATCAATAATAAAAAAGATAACTCAGGAGACCTCCCTGGGATGGAAGGAGGTTTTAGCGATAGCTCTCCTCCACACCTGCATTGCCTTTAAAGAACAAGTTGGCCTTAGGCTTTATGAGATGCTATATGGGAGACATTTTGTTTACATCAATGACCTCTTCCTAGATCCAGAGGCTTAGTCCTTCTGGTCTTATATGATGGCTATTGGGCAGTTCCAAAAAGACATACACTTGTGGGGTGTTAAGCAGGACCTAAAGGATTCTAAAGAACCACCACTATATGTTGGTGGCTATTAATTAANACAAGTTGGCCTTAGGCTTTATGAGATGCTATATGGGAGACATTTTGTTTACATCAATGACCTCTTCCTAGATCCAGAGGCTTAGTCCTTCTGGTCTTATATGATGGCTATTGGGCAGTTCCAAAAAGACATACACTTGTGGGGTGTTAAGCAGGACCTAAAGGATTCTAAAGAACCACCACTATATGTTGGTGGCTATTAATTAATAGAGCTAATCAATGAATATAGTAAAGTTTCAGGATATAAAATTAACACACAGGAATCCCTTGCATTCCTATGCACTAACAATGAGAAAACAGAAAGAGAAATTAAGGAAATAATTCCATTTATCATTGCAACGAAAATAATAAAATGCTTAGGAAGAAATCTACCTAAAAATACAAAAGGCCTATATAGAGAAAACTATAAAACACTGATTAAATAAATAAAATATGATACAAATAGATGGAGAACTATACTATGTTCATGGATAGGAAGAATCAATATAATGAAAATGAGTGTACTACCCAAAGCAATCTATAGATTCAATGAAATCCTTATCAAACTACCAACAGTATTTTCCAGAGAACTAGAACAAACAATTTCACAATTTGTATGGAAATACAAAAAACTCGAATAGCCATAGCATCTTGAAAAAGAAGAATGGAACTTGTGGAATCAACCTGCCTGACTTCAGGTTGTACACCACAGCTACAGTGATCAAGACAGTATGGCACTGGCACAAAGACAGGAAAAAAAAAAAAATCAAAGTAACAAAATAGAAAGCCCAGAGATAAATTCACCCACTTATGGGCACCTTACCTTTGACAAAGGAGGCAAAAATATACAATGGAGAAAAGACACTCTCTTTAACAAGTGGTGCTGGGAAAACTGGTCAACCACTTGTAAAAGAATGAAATTAGAACATTTTCTAACACCATGCACAAAAATAAACTAAAAATGGATTATAGATCTAAATATAAGAACAGAAACTATAAAACTCCTAGAGGAAACATAGGCAAAACACTCTCTGACATAAATCACAGCAGGATCCTCTATGACCCACCTCCCAGAGTAATGGAAATAAAGGCAAAAATTAAAAAAATGGGACCTAATTAAACTTGAAAGCTTTTTTCAAAGATATCCTTCAGAATGGGAGGAAATAATAGCAAACAAAGCAACTAACAATGAATTAATCTCAAAAATATACAAGCAGCTTATGTAGCTCAATTCCAGAAAAATAAAGGACCCAATCAGAGAAAAATGGAACAAAGAATTAAACAGACATTTCTCCAAAGAAAACATACAGATGGCTAACAAACACATGAAAAACTCCTCAACATCACTCATTTTCAGAGAAATGCAAATCAAACCACAGTGAAGTACCATCTCACATCAGTCAGAATGGCTGCTATCAAAATGTCTACAAGCAATAAATGCTGGAGAGCGTGTGGGAAAAAGGGAACCCTCTTACACTGTTGGTGGGAATGCAAACTAGTACAGCCACTATAGAGAACAGTGTGGAGATTCCTTAAAAAACTGGAAATAGAACTGTCATACAACCCAGCAATCCCACAGCTGGCCATACACAGCGAGTACACCATAATTGAAAGAAACACGTGTACCCCAATGTTCATCATAGCACTGTTTACAATAGGCAAGACATGGAAGCAACTTAGATGTCCATTGGCAGACAAATGGATAAGAAAGCTGTGGTACATATACACAATGGAATATTTCTCAGCTATTAAAAATAATGCATTTTAATAAGTTCTAATGAGATGGATGAAACTATTATACTGAGTCTGAAGTAAATCAGAAAGAAAATCACCAATACAGTATATTAAAACATATACATGAAATTTAGAAAGATGGTAACTATCACCCTATAAGCGAGACAGCAAGAGACACAGATGTAAAGAACAGACATTTGGACTCTGTGCAAGAAGACAAGGGTGGCATGATTTTAGATAGCATGAAAACATTTATATTATCATATGTGAAATAAATAAGTATCCCAGGTTTGATGCATGCGACAGGGTACTCAGATCTGGTGCACTGGGATGGCCCTTAGGGATGGAATTGGAATAGAGGTGGGAGGGGTGTCAGAATGAGGAACACATGTACACCCATAGCTGATTCATGTCAATGTATGGCAAAACCCACTAAATATTGTTAAGTAGTTAGCCTCCAATTAAAATTTAAAAAATAAATTAAAAACTAAAGTCCTAATTCAAGTCTGGAAAGATGGGTCCCCAAAGGTCCAACTCCAGCCCACATGGGAAGGCCCCTACCCTGTAAGACTTTCTAACTTCGCAGCAGTCAAGGTATCAGGACACAACACCTGGATTCACTACTCACATGTCAAACCATGGAAGAAAACAGAAGAGGATGCTTAATACATGCCCCTGGGAGATCTCAGATACCCATTCAAGACTACAAATGAGTGCGATTCTACCACCTCCAAAATTAAGTTTCTGGGGATAAAATTTTTCAGGATAACTCTAAAGGGCCAACACAGCTTGGCAGGAGTTGTACTCCAAAACAGACAAGAAAGAGGTCTCCTGTTCCCTGAAGAAGGAGACTTGAGCCACCTTTAATGATACTTTTTTTTTTTTTTTTTTTTTTTTGGGCAAATACCTCCAGCTAAGGTAAGGAAAGTCTCACAGTCCTCAAGAAAAACATTTAGATACTATAGGATCTCAAAGAACAAGTTGGAGTTTTCTCAGGTGGCTACAGTCTCTCTTTGGGGGATCCTTCTCCTGGCGAGGGGAAATTTGGAGTTGGCTAAAGACCCTGATACTGGGAGGGATTGGGGTCAGGAGGAGAAGAAGACAGCAGAGGATGAGGTGGCTGGATGACATCACTGACTTGATGGACATTAGTTTGAGTGAACTCTGAGAGTTGGTGATGGACAGGGAGGCCTGGCGTGCTGCAATTCATGGGATCGCAGAGTCGGACATGACTTAGCAACTGAACTGAGTGCCCCTATTAATCCCTGTTATCACCATATTGATGCCACGTATGATGGTTCCATGAATTATCAATTTTCTAACCCATTTTGTCTCTATCCAGGTCAACAAGCTACAACATGCAGTGCCAGTTCAACAGGAATATATAAAACTACATCTGACCCATGGAAAATATCACTCACCCTTAGATGGACACTGCTATAAAGACTCTGAGGCTTGAGACTAACAAATTGGGCAGGACATATGTCCCTTTCTGTCCCAGTTCCTCAGGAAGTAGCCAGAGAGACCTCAACACCCCTATTTCTGAATAATTGTGCTTCTCATCTCCTGAGGGGGGAATATTAGGTAGTTAGAATAGGAAAAGGATTCCAGAATTGCGATGTCTAAAAGAAAAAGAAAGGACAAACCCACAGAAATAGAACAGTAGGACAATAGAACAAGGATTGGAATGAAAACCTCAGGTGAAAGAAACAGTCCTCCTGGCTAGCCCAATTTACATACGGCAGGCAGAGGAGGAGGAGAAAAGACATATTAAAAGAGGAGTCAAAATTGAACTTTTTCTCTCTTCTCTTCACATCTTTTGGGTCAGCCTACCCTCATGCCTTGAGAATGTATTTTCCTTTGCTTGTCAAACAAAACTGAGCTTTAACACTGGTCCACCCATTGCTTCAAATTTTTTCTGCAGCAAGACAGAACAGAGAAAATTATACTCTCCACCAACACTTTGTTTTCCAGTTCACTGGTCTGTTTCTCCGTATCATCTAACATTTTGTTGATTCCTTCTAACACATTTTGTTTTCATTTTATTTATCTTAATCTTCATCTCTGTTTTCCTCTTTTGATATTTTCTAATTCTTTGATAAGCAAATGTGTTCATCTATTCTCCTCTCAAGTACGATAAGTAACCTTTATGATTATTACCTTGAACCCCTTCTGTAGTAGATTTCTTATCTCCATATAGTTTTTCTTTTGTAGTCTTGTGTTATTCCTTCTCTTGCAATATGTTTACCTGTCTCCCATTTTGCCTAGTACTCTATGTTTATTTCTAAATATTAGGTTGATTGCTGTTATTCCCCAATTTTGGGGAAGTAGCTTTGTGTAGGTAATATCCTATCCATCTCAAGAGCACACTCCCTTCTTGTGACCTGGGATATATTCTCTATGGTGACCCATATGTGAGCCCTTCTGTTGTGGCAGGCTGACGATCATGAACATGGTTGTAGATGATACTGATCTCTGACTTATTTGGCTGTGATAACCTGTCTCATTCAGTGGTTACTTGTTGGATGGTCTATGTTAGATCCTAGTGTTTCTGGCTGCATACATGTATCGAGAATAATAGTAAATTTCTTTACAATGTCAAGGGAAAATAAATGGGTTTACCTGCTCCATAGCTATGTTTATATAAAAATATCCTACTCTAAGATAAAATATTTCATACAGAAGTTTGTTGGACAGTCCTCTAGGAGAACATATAACATTGAATGCTTGTGGAGAGCAGTAGTGTGAAGTGCTGTAAGTGGTCATACATGAGGCTCAGGCAATCACATAGAACGCTTTGGAGTTAGGGACGCCACTTAGAGTTGTTCCCGATAAAAGTAAGACTTCCTGCCTTTGAATTTATGTATCAATGAACATTGTTTAATTACTGAGTGGTGATGTATCTTTATGCTTAGCTTTGACCAAATCATTTCTCATGACATTTGAAACCATAATCAATATGCAGCTAAAATTCATACTAGCTAGGCAATGAGTATCTTACTCTACCTGAAGAACATATTAAGTAGAACATTGCAGTGTTCTCTGAAAGAACTAGGTATATTAGAAAGTGAAATATATTTCATAGAGAAACAAAGAGAAGCAAGAAGTCTCTTGTGATCAGAAGGATCAGGTTGAGACAGAATGACGTTGAGTGAAAAATGATTTTATGACGCATGCACTTTTTGAATCCTAGACATGATTTTTTTTTTGTTCAAATAGGAATTAACATTACATTATGCATCAAGGAAATTTTCAGTACACAAGTTGAAATTACTTATATGCTATATACACTTTATGTTTATTACCGTTCTCATGACTCAAAATATGACCTAATAAAATATTTAAGGGACAGCTTCTTCAATTGGACATGGCATTTTCTTTTTTCACTTTTTGTTAATAGCATTTCTGAGAGAAGTATGAATCTCTTGCTTTCTAACTCAATTCCTGCTTTCTTTCATAATAAATTTCCACAAGTAATTGTCTGGAAAGGAAGTGTAACACTATGTTAAAAATATATATTTAGTAATTTAAGCTTGTTTTGTATTTCAAATTTGGCAGAAACTTTAACCTTGAAACTATATATATATATATATATGTATGTATGTATATATATATAAAGGCAATGTTTATGGCACAGAGTAGCTTTACTGATAAAACAAGAACATGTAAGATGCTTAACACATATACATCACATACAGTAAGCATTAAATAGGTTATGTATTTATAGTAGCAGTGGTGGTAGTTAACATAAGAATAGCTATAGAAGCAGCAGGAAGGTTGCCCTGATTTACTTGTAAGCAGTCTCTCCTAGCAAACATCGTTTTTCCTACTTGAAGTGAAGTGAAGTGAAGTCGCTCAGTCATGTCTAACTCTTTGCGACCCCATGAACTGTAGCCTACCAGGCTCCTTCCTCCATGGGATTCTCCAGGCAAGAATACTGGAGTGGGTTGCCATTTCCTTCTCCAGGGGATCTTCCCAACCCAAGGATCAAACCCTGCATTCCAGGCAGACGCTTTAACATATGAGCCACCAAGGACGTCCCTGTGGACTTAAGTTTCCTACTTAGCTATATGGAAATGAGTTTACCATAACAGAAGTTAATTAAATCAATGAAACATACATATGTTTAAAATTTTGCCGCCTCATTATAAAGTATGCAGTGCTAATTGCTTTTTTTCTCAAATTTATTTATATGAACTCAGTAAATTTGTATGCATACATGTTTGAAAATCAATTAATTTAACTATTGAATTTAGTTGTAATCTACACTTGATGAATGTTGCCCAAATGTAGCACAGGTTATATAAACCTTAAAAAAATATATGGAAGATATTAGGAAAAAAATTTAAATGTGAGCAGGACAAATGATGCATGCATGTTGCCATGACAACCCTGTAAGAAGACTTTATTACGGTACTTAGCATCACATCAAAGAAAATTTCCCTTTCAAACTAACAATTCTATGAAGAAGCACACACAGAGCTGATCATTTTAATTTAAGAAATCAGAAAAGAATTTGATTTTGCCTGCTCTTGTAAAATTTCTACCTTATTCATCATTCACTTTGAAGAAAAATAAAGTGGTTCTTATTAACGATTTATTTTGAACAAGTAACTGCAATATAAATGGAATAATCTTTAGAAATGAAGAGACCCTGGGCAGCAATTTGTTGAAGTAAAAAAGTGAAAATGTAAGTAGGTCCCTATTCTATAGTATATTAGGGGTAGGGAAACACATATATGTAATATATTAAACTAATTAAACTAATGTAATATATTAAAAAGTCTATGTAGTCAAAGCTAGCGTTTTTCCAATAGTTATGTATGGATGTGAGAGTTGGACCACAAAGAAGGCAGAGCACTGAAGAATTGTTGCTTTTGAACTGTGGTGCTGGAGAAGACTTTTGAGAATCACTTGGACAGTAAGGAGATCAAACCAGTCAATTCTAAAGGAAATAAACCCTGAATATTCATTGGAAGGGCTGACATTGAAGCTCCAATACTTTGGTCACCTGATGCAAAGAGCTGACTCATTGGAAAAGACCCAAATGCTGGGAAAGTTTGAAGACAAGAGGAGGAAGGGACAACAGATGGAGAAAGGAGGATGAGTTTGTTGGATGACATCACTGACTCAATGGACATCAGATCAATTGCTCAGTCATGTCTGACTCTTCACAACCCCATGGACTGCAGCACACCAGGTTTTCCTGTCCATCCCCAACTCCTGGAGCTTGCTCAAACTCATGCCCATCGATTCAGTGATGCCATTCAACCATTTCATCCTCTGTTGTCCCCTTTTCCTCCTGCCTTCCATCTTGGACATGAGTCAACTTTCAAGAATGTTCTCCAACATCATAGTTCAAAATTTCAGGATGGCAGATTATGTTTAATAGTCATATCTCCCTAGCTCCTCTTGGTTGAGACAATATGTCCAAAATAGAGGCAATATGTCAAACTTCCCATGTTTTTAATGGCCTTGGCACTTTTGAAGGTAACTGACCAGCTTTCCATAAAAGGATTCCAAAACATCTTATAAGTGCTTTAGAACAGTGATAAAGATAGGCATGAAGCCTTCCTCTGACAGCTATTTGTGTAGTTACTGTCAAAGCAATGTCTACCTAATTTGACAGTCTTGGTATGTTAAAGCAATATTGAGTTTGAAAATAAGTGTATTAAGTCTACTGAGGAGGCTTTGAGAAGTGAATAGTGATTTGAGGTCCCTGATCCTGGAGACAAATCTCAAGATGCAGAAGCCAGACAGCAAACAGAATCAGAATGAAAGTTGTCTAATGATCCACAATGCTTTAGAGATTGGCCAAATAGCATTAATGTGATCAGCCAAGGCTTGAAGCATCTCTTCCAGCACTGGCACAGGAGGTCATCAGTATCTCCACATGATGTGCAACAGATCCAGGCAGACCTAGAGCATGAAATGGATCTAGAAACTAGAATGCATGTGCTGATAGTGATGGCGTCCCCAATCAACCCACAGCTCTGAATCGTGTTCTGCACGAGCTCTGCGTGTCACTCAAGATGAAGAGAGGAACAAGCCTGCACAGTAGGCAGGGCAATCTAGAGACCCCAAAAGGAAGTCCTTAGATCACCAGGAAATCTGGCCAGGAGATGGAAACTGTCATACAATCCAGCTGACCCAGGTCTTCATCCACTATTGATGCTCCTTCCAGCTCCATGGTGATGGAAATAGCTTGTGCTGCTGCTGTTGATCTGCCAGGAGATGAGGCATCTACAGGGTGGCAACTACTATGGGACCAGTGATGGGCACTGGTCTTGACCACCTGTATGACAAGGGTTGTGTTTATGAAAGGATGTCGATCACAATTGGACCCTGATAAGAAGACTAACCAAACTGATCACATGTGCTATACCCATGTCTAACTCAGTGAAACAATAAGCCATGCCATGTAGGGTTACCAAAGACTGATGGGTCATAATGGAGAGTTTTGACAGAACGTAGTCTACTGGAGAATAGAATGGCAAACCACGTCAGTATCCTTGCCTTGAGAAGCCTGTGAACAGGCATTAAAAAAAAAAAAAAAAATGAAGAGATGGAGCCAAAGTGAAAACTACACTCAGTTGTGGATCTTTTGCACAATACAACTATATTGTATTCTCAAGAGAAATTATGGGCACAAGATTTTGTTTTTAAAGATTTTTAAGGTATAGAAAAGAAACATAATTATGTCCCTAGATTGAAATAATGAAAGTTGAGAAGTTACAAGTCTTTCAGGGGGCAACTTCCCTATGGAGCTGAAAATAGTTTTTCCTCGGAAGTCATTTGTGGATTATATTCACAAGGGAGGAAACCTGACTTAGATTTTTTTTTTTTTATTCAAATCAAGCATTGACCATTTATTTGGTGGTAGAAATTCAACAAATATGTATTTTAGGAAGGAAGAAGATATTCCAGACATATACAAACTATTCTGATATGACAGATGGTGCACAATTATATGACAATGGATTCTATTAATAACACATGATGGATAGCTATCCAAATCGACCTCTGTAATTTTTAACTCTCTTTCCACTTCAAGTTGGAGCTATTTAGTTTCACAAGTGTGACTACCTTTTAGTCTGACACACATTCTTGATGATTTAGCTTAAGTTTTTAGATGTCAAGTGTTACATGGTAATTTCAATAATAAAAGGTGTGTGTGCTCACACATGCATGTGCCTGACAGTATATGTTCTCCAAGAAATCCAGAATTATGCACATTCTATGTAAAAATAAGGGAGCTATTATGTTTTGTCATTAACTGTCCATGTAAAACTTGTCTTAGAATAATACTGATGTGCATCAGTCTAAGCTTGAAAATTTTGCTTATTATCATTTTCCCTTCAAAATTAAAGTAATATTAGAACTATTTTTAAAGTTCAAAATTTTGTCCAAATTTTGATGACAATTAAACATTTAATTCAATTTTTAAAATAATTTTATTATCAGATGAGATGTTTTCAAGCCATATTAATATTATTGTCTTCAAAATACTTGAATGGTGTACATTTTATTGCAAGTTTGAACAAGTGCATCTAGTTCTGTACTGTATAAAGTTTCCTATGCTATGTTTTATACCCTCATTAATAATGTCTGTCTACCACTCAGATTTCTGTGAGAAGATGTTGTAGAAGATGGGGAAAGAAACTTGCACAAAGAAAGAAATGAAATTGTTATGCAGCCTGATTGAAACCTCAGACAACCTGGCAGAGAGCTTTGGCATAAGAATTATTCCTCAGGGTCATCCGTTCTTAGTCTAAAATACTCAGCCTATTAACCCTCCACCTTGCTCAGTCTCAGAATGTGGACATCCTTAGGAAGACATGGTCTGGACGGGCTAGCTCTCTGAGGCAGACACTGAAAGAGCTGACAGGTATATATTTTCTGCTGACCACACTACTTACAACTGGCAAAACATCCTTCCTTAGTGGAGAAAGTAAGAAGCACATCATCCACTCTGTTGCACTACTGTGTATAGAAGGACTCTCCTTTATATATATGCATTTATATATAAAGAGATCAAATTAGCAACAGCTGTTGTATCATCAGAATAGCAAGAGAGTTCCAGAAAAACATCTGTCTTAGTGGAGAAAGTAAGAAGCACATCATCCACTCTGTTGCACTACTGTGTATAGAAGGACTCTCCTTTATATATATGCATTTATATATAAAGAGATCAAATTAGCAACAGCTGTTGTATCATCAGAATAGCAAGAGAGTTCCAGAAAAACATCTGTCTTAGTGGAGAAAGTAAGAAGCACATCATCCACTCTGTTGCACTACTGTGTATAGAAGGACTCTCCTTTATATATATGCATTTATATATAAAGAGATCAAATTAGCAACAGCTGTTGTATCATCAGAATAGCAAGAGAGTTCCAGAAAAACATCTGTCTTAGTGGAGAAAGTAAGAAGCACATCATCCACTCTGTTGCACTACTGTGTATAGAAGGACTCTCCTTTATATATATGCATTTATATATAAAGAGATCAAATTAGCAACAGCTGTTGTATCATCAGAATAGCAAGAGAGTTCCAGAAAAACATCTGTCTTAGTGGAGAAAGTAAGAAGCACATCATCCACTCTGTTGCACTACTGTGTATAGAAGGACTCTCCTTTATATATATGCATTTATATATAAAGAGATCAAATTAGCAACAGCTGTTGTATCATCAGAATAGCAAGAGAGTTCCAGAAAAACATCTGTCTTAGTGGAGAAAGTAAGAAGCACATCATCCACTCTGTTGCACTACTGTGTATAGAAGGACTCTCCTTTATATATATGCATTTATATATAAAGAGATCAAATTAGCAACAGCTGTTGTATCATCAGAATAGCAAGAGAGTTCCAGAAAAACATCTGTTTCTGACTTATTGACTCTGCCCAAGTCTTTGACTGTGTGGATCACAACAAACTGTGGAAAATTCTGAAAGAGATGGGAATACTAAACCACCTGACCTGCCTCCTGAGAAATCTATATGCAAGTCAGGAAGCAACAGTTAGAACTGGACATGGAAGAACAGACTGGTTGCAAATCAGGAAAGGAGTACGTCAAAGCTATATAATGTCACCCTGTTATTTAACTTATATGCAGAGTACATCATGAGAAGTGCTGGGCTGGATGAAGCACAAGCTGGAATCAGGATTGCCAGAAGTATCAATAACCTCAGATATGCAGATGACATAACGCTTATGGCAGAAAGCAAAGAAGAACTAAAGAGGCTCTTTATGAAAGTTAAAGAGGAGAGTGAAAAAGTTGGCTTAGAATTCAACATTCATAAAACTAAATCATAGCATCTGGTCGTATCACTTCGTGGCAACTAGATGGAGAAACAATGGAAAGAGTGATAGACTTTATTTGGGGGAGCTCCAAGATCACTGCAGATGTGACTGCAGCTATGAAATTAAAACAAACAAGCTAACAAACAAACAAACACTTACTCCTTGGAAGAAAAGTTATGACCAATCTCGACAGCGTATTAAAAAGCAGAGACATTACTTTGCCAACAAAGGTCTGTCTAATCACAGCTATGTCTTTCTAGTAGTCATGTATGGATGTGAGAGTTGGACTGTGAAGAAAACTGAGCACCAAAGAATTGATGCTTTTGAACTGTGGTTTTGGAAGAGACACTTGAAAGTCCCTTGGGCAGCAAGGAGATCCAACCAGTCCATGCTAAAGGAAATCACTCCTAAATATTCATTGGAAGATCTTATGCTGAAGCTGAAACTCCAATACTTTGGCCACCTAATGTGAAGAACTGACTCATTTGAAAAGAACCTGATACTGGGAAAGATTGAAGGTGGAAAAGAAAGGGACAACAGAGAATCAGATGTTTGGATGGCATCACCGACCCAATGGACATGAGTTTAAGTAAACTCTGGGAGTTAGTGGTGGACAGAAAGGCCTTGTGTGCTACAGTTCATGAGGTTGCAAAGAGTCAGACACAACTGAGTGATTGAGTTGAACTGATATACAAAGACAGGTCTTCTTGGAGTTTGAGAAGTCTTTCATTAAATGGATTTCTTATAAGCAAGATGTGAACTGCACAGACTAGAGTTTTCTCCTATAAAATAAACCTCAACTCAATGCTGCAATTGGTATTCCTCATCTCTCCTTCCTAGTATTTATTCTATGTTTCCCTTGCCCTCCCATGACATGGTTTTAACTGATGATATAACCCAAATCCTCATCACCAGTGATCTAAACCTATGCCAGCTTTCTCTTTGAAGCTGTGTTTAATAAGCTTGTGAAACACACCATAGAGTAAGGAATTATCAAGATGCACCTAATTAGATGTCTTTTTTTCTGGGTCCAACACAGATTATTCCTTTATTGTTTAATAGCATCTCTGTTGATGGCTGAAGACAGTCATGGTATGATAATGAGTTGTTTCTGCCTCTTTCTTTGGTACTAGAAGCCAAAAATACCAGAAAGAAGCCATAGTTCCTAATTCACTGAGGTTCTTGCGATGACACTTAGCAAAAGTGGACCAATTTATATGAATTAGAGTATACACATCTGCAGCTTTCAGAGTTTTAAAGACAGGAAGTACAGTGTCTTCTAGGAGGTCATTGGAAGTGATAATAAGTGGATACATTCTCCCTTCTATCTTTTGTATGGTGATTAACTTTATATATCAGTTTTTCTGAGCCCTGGTGCCCAGATCAAATATTATGTTGGATGTTTCTCTGAAGGTTTTTGTATGTAAGTTTAATATCTAAATTGGTGCACTTCAAGTGAAACAGTTCACCCTCCCTAGTGTGGGTAACTCCAGTCAGTTTAAGGCCTAAAAAGAATTAATTACTGACCTCATCCTAACAAGAGGTAGTTAAAAACAGCAGTCTTTGGTCTTGAACCACAATATTGGTTCTTCCCTGGGTATCCAGCCTACAAGCTCACACTAGATTGTGGACTTTGTAGCTTCTGTAACTGTGTGAACCAGTTCCTTTTAAAAAAAACCTCTTTCTTTCATATATCATATATATATAACTGTAAAATATATAAAGAGAGACATACAGACATTGATAATTAATAACAATTATTCTTGGATGCTATTTAAAATCTTTCTTAGTGCTTGTGTTCAAATATTTCTTTAAGATATGTATTTAAGAGTAAAACTACTAGTTCACAGTTAGAAATAAATTAGAATTTATGGGATGAAAGTGGTTGCATTAATTTAGCCTGCTTATGGGATGCAGCCAAATGCTTTATATTATAAATTTTCCATACAAAAGTTAATGAATAAAGCAACAAACTTTAGAATTAGCTCAAGTAATGTTAAAGAAATAATACATATAAGAGCAAGAAATAAAGTAATAGAAAGCAAATATAAAATGTTGAGATTAGCAAAGTCAGATATTAATTCACTGAAGAAAATAATGAAGTGAAAAAAAAAAAATAGGTTTACTATAACCAAAGGAAGAAGACACATCCACAAACAACAACTGCAGCATAAAGCCCCAAAATTTATATCAGGTATAGTTGAACTTACCAAAAGTGTTCTAACAAATCTAAATTTTTAGTAAAAATTTTAATGGCTAAATATCTTTAAGTTTCTAAATTTTATACATATTTACCTCATTTCTACAGAAAGTGAAAATGAAAAAGTGTTAGTCGCTCAGTCTTGTCTGACTCAATGTGACCCACGGACTGGAGCCTGCCAGTGGAATTATCCAGACAAGGATACTGAAGTAGGTTGCTATTCCCTTTTCCAGGAATCTTCCCAACTCAGAAATAAAACCTGGGTTTCCCACATTGTAGGCAGAATCTTTGCCATCTGAGTCGCCAGGGAGGCACAGTAACAAGTAAGCATATCTGTAAATGTTTAGAAGCTATCCATTAGAGTCAGGAAAAAAAACAACATCAACAACAACAACCGAGGATTGAATATCATGTGATTTACCTCGAGAAACTCAACCAGGTTTCCCCAGTAAATACAGGAGAAAAATTCTGTCATACAGGAATAAGGAAGAGAAACCATTATGAAATATGACAAACTGCTACATTCTTCTTAATAACTGACCTCAGGGAAGCTAGATGGATCAGAGCCCTGGTTATCTCTTAGGGATTATCAGAGTGTAAATAACCAGAGTGGTTAGAGAATACTTAACTTCAGCCATTCTATCTGTTGTGTCCTACCTACAGAGAAGAAAAATCTAAGAAATACTTAAGAATTTCTCAGTTCAGAGGCACAGGCTCACTAAAAGATGGAATCCAACTACAGGACTATATCTTCTTTTCCCCCACATCTCACCACCCTATTATTAAACATCTATTCATAGCAATTTCTTGTAGCTGGTACAAGATGTCTGACTACCAGAAAAAAATATATATATTAATATATATATGTAATATATATATATATATGACATGCTACTGCTAAGTCACTTCAGTCATGTCTGACTTTGAGCGACCTCATAGACAGCAGCCCACCAGGCTCCCCTGTCCCTGGGATTCTCCAGGCAAGAACTCCGGAGTGGGTTTCCATTTCCTTCTCCAATGCATGAAAGTGAAAAGTCAAAGTGAAGTCGCTAAGTTGTATCTGACTCTTAGAAACCCCATGTACTGCAGCCCACCACAGGCTTCTCCGTCCATAGGATTTTCCAGGCAAGAGTACTGGAGTGGGGTACCATTGCCATATCAAAAGACAAAAAGCATCATTTGAAGACATTAGAATCAGACATAGTAGCGATGTTGACATTATCCAACTAGGAATTTAAAACAACGACCAGAATAGAAGGACATGGGCTCATCTTCTTCTGTGAGAACTCCAAAATTGCAACTTGCTGCTGAGCAACCATCAAAAGAAGAATGTTGGATTCAACCAAAAATAGATATCCCAATACAAGGGCAAAGGAGAAGCCCCAACAAGATGATAGGAGGGGGGAAACTTGTGTTTAGAATCAAACCTCATACCCCTCAGAGACACTCAGAGGATTCAGACCAAACCTGCTCACCACGACCCAGAGTCCTCAAAGAGACTGAACCATACCTGTCTTTGAGTGTCTGAATGTCTTCTGTGGAGGCATGGCTCAGCAGTGGCCAGCCACAGAGACAGGAGCTCTGGCTGCAACAGATCTTGAACACACAGTGTGTGGCATAAGCCCTCTTAGAGGAGGTTGTGACTAGTCCCCCATAGAGAGAGCAGACAACACACAAACTACAGAACAATTATACCAAAGAAATTTCTCACACTGTTAAGAAAGTTCTAGGGCCAAAAACAAATTTCCCAACCTGCGGGTTCAGCAAAAGAACTGAGAAGCCCAGAGAATTTGACTTTGGAGGCCACTGAGATTTAATTGCAGAATTTACACAGGACTAGGGAAAAAGACTTTGGAGGGCACAAAACAACAACACCAACAACAACAACCTTATATGCACCAGGAACCAGGAGAAAGGAGCAATGTCCCCACAAGAGACTGAGTCAGATTTACCCGTGAGTTTTCAGGAGTCTTCAGTGGAGGCTTGGGTCAATAGTTTGACATCAGGCCAAAAAACATGGAGGGAATATGGGCTCACCCATCAACAAAAATTTGGAATAAAGATTTACTGACTATGGTCCAACACGTCAGAACAACACCCAATTTCCCCCAAGACAGTCTCTCCTATCAGGAAGCTTCCATAAACCTATTATCTTTATTAATCAGAGGGCAGACAGAATGAAAACAAAAATCACAGAAAACTGACCAAATTAACAACATGGGCCATAGCCTTGTCTAACTCAAGGAAACTATGAGCCATGCCATGTAGGGCCACCTGTCAGGAGTTATGTTAGGCATTACTGACAAAATGGAGGCACGGCCCCAACCCCTTCTCTTCATCTCGCAGGCATGGTCTCAGGATGAAGGAGTTAGGCCTTGTGATTCTGACTTGTCCCTTCCTTTCTTCGGTTGAGTTGGCTGGAAAGAATGTTAAGGTGCTTGAGAGAAGCATGAGAAATCACAAAGCCTTCTACAGTTGTGCTCAGAAAATAATCTATAAAATAAACACTGATATTTGTTCAAGGATCTTTACAAAGAATGTCCCACGATGAGCACATAGGCCACAGCTTGAGGCCATGGGAAGGATTATTATCTGAGACCTGTTTGTGAGGGGAATGTTTATGATAAAAGAAGTTTGCTGAGTTTAGGGTTTAGGATTAATTAAGAATAGCTAGAAGCCTTTTTAGGAGACAATGATCTTAAGATGCTAGGGGCAAACAGGATCTAGAAAGATAAATAAACTGAGGAATGTGGCATGAGTTACAATGTAATCACAAGTTACACATAGGACACATAAGAGAAAGAAAATAATAGATATTTAAGCCGACTCTGAGAGAATCAGCTGAAGCAGGAACTCTATTTTTAGGGCAACAATGATAAATCTGGGTGGGGGAAACTGGGAGTGTCAAACCTCTGATGTAATGCTCTTGTCAAAGTATAAAAAAGAACCTGAAGCCTGAAATCAACACACAGTCCCATACTATGAGTCAGAGCCTACATCATTGTCTGCCAGATGTAGTCTTGTGCTATGAGTCAGAAGCTACATCATCATCAGCTGATGTAGCTCTGTACTATGGAATCAGAAGCTACATCATTGCCGACATTGTCCATCTTTTCAGGTTGAATCTTTGGCTGCTGGAGCTAGACTCTGGCAGCCACCCAAGATGGATGGGTCATAGTGGAGTGTCTAACAAAACATGGTCAACTTGGGAAGGGAATGGTGAACCACTTCAGTATTATTGCCTCGATAATCCCATGAAGAGTATGAAAAGGAAAAAAGATAGGACACTGAAAGATGAACTCCCCAGATCAGTAATTTCACAATAGGCTACTGGAGTACAGTGGAGAAATAACTTCAGAAAGAATGAAGAGATAGAACCAAAGGGAAAACAATGGCCAGTCATGGATGTGATTGGTGACAGAAGCAAAGTTCAAAGCTGAAGAACTTTGCAAAGGACAATATTGCATAGGAATCTGGAATGTTATGTTCATAAATCAAAGTAAATTGGACATGGTCAAACAGGAGATGGCAAGACTGAAAATCAATATTTTAGAAATCATTGAACTAAAATGGACTGGAATGGTGTATTGAACTCAGATGATCATTATATGTACTACTGTGGGGAAGAATCACTTAGAAGAAATGAGGTATCCCTCAGAGTTAACAAAGGAGTCCAAAGTGCAGTATTTGGGTACAATCACAATCCCACGGATGGAGGAGGCTGGTAGGCTGCAGTCCATGAGGTCACAAAGAGTCAGACATGACCGAGCGACTTCCCTTTTACTTTTCACTTTCATGCATTAGAGAAGGAAATGGCAACCCACTCCAGTATTCTTGCCTGGATAATCCCAGGGACAGAGGAACCTGGTGGGCTGCAGTCTACGGGGTTGCACAGAGTTGGACACGACTGAAGCGAATTAGCAGCAGCAAAAATAACTGAATGAACTCTGTTCATTTCGAAGGCAAACCATTCAGTATCACAGTAATCCAAGTCTACACATCAAATACTAATGCCAAAGAACCTGAAGTTGAATGGTCCTATGATGACCTACAAGACCTTCTTGAACTAAAACCAAAAGATGTTCTTCTCATCATAGGTGACTAGAATGGAAAAGTAGGAAGTCAAGAGATACCTGGAGTAACAGACATGTTTGGCCTTGGAGTACAAAATGAAGCAGGTCAAAGGCTAATAGAGTTTTGCCAAGAAAACTCACTGGTCATAGCAAATATCCTCTTCCAACAACACACGAGACTACTCTACACAGGGACATCACCAGATGGTCAATATCGAAATTAGATTGATTGTATTCTTTGCAGCCAAAGATGGTGAAGCTCTATGCAGTCAGCAAAAAGAACACTGGGAACTGACTGTGGCTCAAGTAGGGTAAATCACTAGACCACTCAGATAAGATCTAAATCAAATACCTTATGATTATACAGGAGAAGTGACAGATAGATTCAATGGATTTGACCTGATAAGAGTGCCTGAAGAAGCATGGATATAGGTTTGTGAAATTGTACAGGAAGCAGTGATCAAAATAATTCCAAAGAACAAGAAAGGAAAAGGGACAAATAGTTGACTGAGGAGGGCTTAAAATAACTAAGAAAAGAAGAGATGTTAAAGGCAAAGGAGAAAAGGAATGATGTAGCCATCTGAATTCAGAGTTCCAAAGAATAGCAAGAAGAGATAAGAAAGTCTTCCCCAGTGATCATTGTAAAGAAATAGAGGAAAACAATAGAATGGGAAAGACTAGAAATCGCTTCAAGAAAATAAGAGATACCAAGGGAATATTTCTGGCAAAGATGGGCACAATAAAGGACAGAAATTGTATGGACTCAATAGAAGCAGAAGATATAAAGAAGAGGTGGCAAGAATACACAGAAGAACTATACAGAAAACATGTTCATGACCCAGATAACCATGATAGTGTGATCACTCACCTAGAGCCAGACATCTTGGACTACAAAGTCAAGGGGGCCTTAGGAAGAATCGTTATGTACAAAGCTAGTGGAGGTGATGGAATTCCAGTTGAGCTACTTCAAATCGTAAAAAATGATGATATTAAAGTATTGCACTCAATATACCAGCTAATTTGGAAAACTCAACAGTGGCCACAGGACCGGAAAATGTTATTTTTCCTCCCAATCCCATAGAAAGGCAATGCTGAAGAATGTTCAAACAATTGTACTCATCTCAGTTCAGTTCAGCTGCTCAGTCGTGTCCAACTCTTTGCAACCCCATGAGTTGCAGCACACCAGGCCTCCCTGTCCATCACCAACTCCCGGAGTTCACTTAAACTTATGTCTATCGAGTTGGTGATGCCATCCAGCCATCTCATCCTCTGTCATCCCCTTTTTCTCCTGCCCCCAATACCTCCCAGCATCAGAATCTTTTCCAATGAGTCAACTCTTCGCATGAAGTGGCCAAAGTACTGGAGTTTCAGCTTTAGCATCATTCCTTCCAAAGAACACCCAGGACTGATCTCCTTTAGAATGAACTGGTTGGATCTCCTTGCAGTCCAGGACTCCCAAGAGTCTTCTCCAACATCTCACATGCTAACAAAATGATGCTCAAAATTCTCCAAGTGAGGCTTCAACAGTATTTGAAATGAGAACTTTCAGATGTTCAAGCTGGATTTAGAGAAGGCAGCAGAAACAGAGATAAAATTGCCAACATCCTTTGGATAAAATAAAAGCAAGAGAGTTCCAGAAAAATATATACTTTGCTTTATTGAATATGCCAAAGACCTTGACTGTGTAGATCACACACACAAAAAAAAGTGAGAAATTCTTAAAGACTTGGGGATATCAGACCACCTTACCTGCCTCCTGAGAAATCTGTATGAAGATAAAGAAGCAATAGTTAGAACTGGACGTGGAACAATGGAGTGGTTCCAAATTGGGAAAGGCGTACACCAAGGCTGTATATTGTCACCCTGCTTTTTTAACTTATATGCAGAGTACATCATGGGAAATGCCAGGCTGGATAAAGTATAAGCTGGAATCAAGGTTGCCAGGAAAAATATAAGCAACCTCAGATATGCAGATGACACCATCCTTATGGCAGAAAGTAAAGAGAAACTGAAGAGCCTCTTTATGAAATTCAAAGAGGATAGTGAACAAATTATGCTTAAAACTCAACAATCAAAAAACGAAGATCATGGCATTCAGTCCCATCATTTCATGGCACAGATTGGGAAATAATGGAAATAGAGAGTTTATTGTCTTGGGCTCCAAAATCACAACAGATGGTCATTGCAGCCACGAAATAAGAAGATGCTTAGTCTTTGGAAGAAAAGTGATGAGTAACCTAGAAAGCATATTAAAAAGCAGAGACATTAATTTTCTGACAAATTTCTGTCTTGTCAAAGCTGTGGTTTTTCCAGTCATCATATAGGTATGTGTGATTTGGACCATAAAGAAAGTTGAGCACCAATCAGTTGATGGCTTTGACTTGTGGTGTTACAGAGGACTCTTGAGAATCCCTTGGACTGAAAGGAGATCAAACCAGTCAATCCTAAAGAAATCAGACCTGGATATTCATTGGAAGGAGTGATGCTGAATCTGAAGCTCCAATGCTTTGGCCTCCTCATGTGAAAAACTGACTCTTTGGAAAAGACCCTGATGCTGGGAAAGATTGAAGACAGGAGAAGGGGATGACAGAGGATAAGATGTTTGAATGACATCACCAACTCTATGGACATGAGTTTGAGCCAGCTCCGGGAGTTGATGTTGAAAAGGTAGCCTGGTGTGCTGCAGCCTATGGGGTCACAAAGTGTTGTACATGACTGAGCACATGAAGTGAACTGAACTGATACCATGCAAGAGAAGATGGAAATTTAAACAGAGTGATGGAAATTTTAAGAAAGAAAGAGGAAGAAATCCTAATAATTACAATTACTGTAAAACTGAAGCATTTCTTTGATGAGTTTACTAGCAGAGTGGACTTAACTGATAAAATAATCTACCAGCTAGAGGATATATAAGTAGAATCCTTGGAACTGAAAAGCAAAGAGAATAAAGTTAAAAAGGAAACAGAACAGAATACTTAATGACTGTGCGGCAACTACCAAAGTTATAAAAGTACACATAATGGAAAAATAAGAAAGAATATATTTGGAATAGATATATCTGATAAAATACTCTTACCTAAAATATACAGTTGAGTTCAGTCGCTCAGTCATGTTTGACTCTGTTACCCAATGGATTGCATCATGCCAGGCCTCCATGTCCATCGCTGACTCCAAGAGTTTACTCAAACTCACTTCCATTGAGTCAGTGATATACAAAGAACTCTGAAATATCAGCATCAAATTTCCCGATTATAAATGAGCCTGAGACCTTAATAGATACCTCACCACAGAAGACACACAGATGACAGAGAAGTATAGAAGTATATTAAAAGACTCTCCACATCATATAAAATTAGAGACATAGAAATTAAAATGGTAATGTCACAGTATACATGCTTATTAGAATAGCCAGAATCTGGAATGCTGAGAACATCTAGTGCTGACAGAACTATGGAACACTCATTTGTTGGTGGTAGGAATGCAAAATGGTACAGAAACTTTGGAAGATATTTTGGCAGTTTCTTAGGAAACTACATAGACTTTGACCACATGATCCAGTTATTATGCTCGACATTTACTCAAAAGATTTGAAAACTTTCTACATTACTGGAAAACCCTGTACATGTTGTTCACAGTGACATATTTAAATTTTCCCGTCCTTCAGTGAGTAAAGATATAAATTCTGGTATATCCAGACAATGAAATATTACTAAGCCCTAAAAGGAAATAAGCTTTCAAGACACAAAAAAGACATGGACGAATCTTAAATGTCTATTACTATGCAAAATAAGTCAATATGAGAAGGCTATAGGTATATGTAAGGATATAAGTATAATTCAAATGATATGATATTTGGAAAAGATAAAAATTTTTCAAAGTTTTGGAGACAATAAAAAGACCAGTAATTTCCAGAGACTAGGAGAAGGAAGGGCGATGAATAGACAGATCAGATCTCTGTATGAGATTATAATGATGGTTATATATCATTTCACATTTAATCAAGATCGTAGAATACATGACACCAATAGCGAATCCTATTATAAACTATGAGATTTGTATCATAGTAATTATTACTAGGTTAATTCGTTGTAAACATGTATCACTATTATAAATTATCCAGATGACGAAGAAGGCTATACATGTTTAGAGGCAGGTGGTATATGAGTAATCTCTGAAATTTTCATTTTTTTTTTTGTGAAACTAAAACTGCTCAATGTATGGCAAAACCAATACAATATTGTAATTAACCTACAATTAAAACAAATAAATTTATATTAAAAAAATAAAACTGCTCAGAAAAAGAAACAAGGTGAAAATTAAAAATAAACAAATAAATGAACCATATAAATAAAAATTGATTTCTTGCAACAATAATTTGTAAATATCAGTTTGTGAATATATTCTTATCTGTTTTATTTAATACAATCAATAATAATAATATCAAGCTTTTATTGGTTGTCTGTTAATATAAATACTTAAAGGATAATTTTTATTATGTTTATCTTTTTTCCTTTACTTTTGCCTGCACCATGTAGATTGCAGTATCTTAGTTCTCTGACCTAATCCCACACCTCTTGCATTGAGATTGTGGAATCTTAACCACTGAACCACCAGGGAAGTCCCAATTTCATTATAACTTAGATAATGAAAAGAAACAAAGTTAGTGATATTTTAGCATCAGGTTTCAGAAGATTTGTGCAATAAAATAAAGATGCATATTTTATTCTTTTAATAAGATTTATAAAAACAATGAATAATGTGTTTTGATATTCTTAGGAACAACAGCTATTTTCAAAATATTTTAAAAATGACATTATAGAAGGTAAGCAATATTTCTGAGTGAATTTTTTTCTAAATCTATAATTTGCTAATATATATAAAACCAGAAATTATAAGTTAAAAGTTACAAATTTACACGTTATAAATGTTATGCTTCAGTTCAGTTCAGTTGCTCAGTCGTGTCCAACTCTTTACGACCCCATGAATCGCAGCACGCCAGGCCTTCCTGTCCATCACCATCTCCCGAAGTTCACTCAGACTCACGTCCATCGAATCCGTGAAGCCATCCAACCGTCTCATCCTCGGTCGTCCCCTTCTCCTCCTGCCCCCAATCCTTCCCAGCATCAGAGTCTTTTCCAGTGAGTCAACTATTCGCATGAAGTGCCAAAGTACTGGAGTTTCAGCTTTAGCATCATTCTTTCCAAAGAAATCCCAGGGCTGATCTCCTTCAGAATGGACTGGTTGGATCTCCTTGCAGTCCAATGGACTCTCAAGGGTCTTCTGCAACATCACAGTTCACAAGAATCAATTCCTTGGCGCTCAGCCTTCTTCACAGTCCAACTCTCACATCCATACATGACCACAGGAAAAACCATAGACTTGACTAGACAAACCTTAGTCGGTAAAGAAATGTCTCTGCTTTTGAATATACTATCTAGGTTGGTCATAACTTTTCTTCCAAAGAGTAAGTGTCTTTTAATTTCATGGCTGCAGTCACCATCTGCAGTAATTTGGGGGCTCAAAAAAAAATAAAGTCTGACACTGTTTCTACTGTTTTCCCATTTATTTCTCATAAAGTGGTGGGACCAGATGCCATGATCTTCATTTTCTGAATGTTAAGCTTTAAGCCAACTTTTTCACTCTATTCTTTCACTTTCATCAAGAGGCTTTTTAGCTCCTCTTCACTTTCTGCCATAAGGGTGGTGTCATCTGCTTATCTGTGGTTATTGATATTTCTCCTGGCAATCTTGATTCCAGCTTGTGTTTCTTCCAGCCCAGCGTTTCTCATTATGTAATCTTTATATAAGTTAAATAAGCAGGGTGACAATATACAGTCTTGACATATTCGTTTTCCTATTTGGAACCAGTCTGTTGTTCCATCTCCAGTTCTAACTGTTGCTTCCTGACCGGCGTATAGGTTTCTCAAGAGGAGGTCAGGTAGTCTGGTATTCTNCAGCGTTTCTCATTATGTAATCTTTATATAAGTTAAATAAGCAGGGTGACAATATACAGTCTTGACATATTCGTTTTCCTATTTGGAACCAGTCTGTTGTTCCATCTCCAGTTCTAACTGTTGCTTCCTGACCGGCGTATAGGTTTCTCAAGAGGAGGTCAGGTAGTCTGGTATTCTCATCTCTTTCAGAATTTTCCACAGTTTATTGTGATCCATACAGGCAAAGGCTTTGGCATAGTCAATAAAGCAGAAGTAGATGTTTTACTGGAATTCTCTTGCTTTTTCCATGATATAGCGGATGTTGGCAGTTTGATCTCTGATTCCTCTGCCTTTTCTAAAACCAGCTTGAACATCAGGGACTTACGGTTCAAGTATTGCTGAAGTCTGGCTTGGAGAATTTTGAGCTTCACTTTATTAGCATTTGAGATGAGTGCAATTGTGCGGTAATTTGAGCATTCTTTTGTATTGCCTTTCTTTGGGATTGGAATGAAAACTGACATTTTCTAGTCCTGTGGCCACTGCTGAGTTTTCCAAATTTGCTGGCAGATTGAGTGCAGCACTTTTACAGCATCATGTTTCCGGATTTGAAAACAGCTCAACTGTAATTCCATCACCTCCACTAGCTTTGTTCCTAGCTTTGATGCTTTCTAAGGCCCTCTTGACTTCACATTGCAAGATGTCTGGCTCTAGATTAGTGAGCACATCATCATGATTATCTGGGTGGTGAAGGTATTTTTGTACAGTTCTTTTGTGTATTCTTGCCACCTTTTCTTAATATCTTCTGCTTCTGTTAGGTCCANGTGAATTTTGAGCATTACTTTGCTAGCATGTGAAATGAGTGCAATGGTGCAGTAGTTTGAACATTCTTTGACATTGACTTTCTTTAGTATTGGAATGAAAAATGACCTTTTCCAGTACTGTGGCCACTGCATGGTTTTCTAAATGTGCTGCCATATTGAGTGCAGCACTTTAACAACATTATTTTTTTAGGATTTGAAACAGCTCAACCCAAATTCTGTCACCTTCACTAGCTTTGTTCATAGTGATGCTTTCCAAGACCCACTTGACTTCACACTCCAGGATGTCTGGCTCTAGGTGAGTGATCATACCATTGTGGTTATCTGGGTCATTAAGATCTTTTTTTGTATAGTTCTGTTTATTTTTGCTAGCTCTTCTTAATATCTTCTGCTTCTATTAAGCCCATACAATTTCTGTCCTTTATTGTACCCATCTTTGCACAAAATGTTCCCTTGGTATCTCTAATTTTCTTGAAGAGATCTTTCTTGCTGCTAAAGCAAAATTTGATGAGCTTAACACAGTAAGACTTTATTTCTTATTGGCACAACAGGATAATACAGGTGTTCCTGGTCAGGTAGCTCTCCCATAAATGGGGTGATACTGGGGCCAAAGCTCCTTCTGTCTCTGGCTCTGCCGTCTCTAGCACACAGCTTCCCCCAACACTGTGTTTTTCTGCGTCAAGCCATGGAAAGGAAAAGTTTATCAAAGATTGTGCAGAAAGGGTTTTTTGTGCTAAGCCCATCAAGTCTCACTTTATCGGGCCACACCCAAATGCAAGGTTGGCTGGGAAATGTGATCTATGTGGCCAAGAAGAAAGGGAAAATTTAGCTAGCAGTGTCTGCCATGGGGAATCTTTTGACAGCCATGAAGCTACTGTACCCACATGCATACTGGGGAGACTTAGTGGGCAGTGCTCCTGAAAACAAGGACAATAATCAATGAGTTTTTAAATTGAAGCTTGTATTGAAACATACAAAATTTAGTATGTTTCAGATGTTGCTCTAAGTGTTTTTCAAATAATAACTCTCTAATCCTTACATAGCCCTTTGGAGTAGTCCTGTTATTGTCCTCATTTATAGATGGGAAAACTGAGGCACAGACTAGCTAAGTAGATTACTCTAGGTAATAGCACCAGTAAATGGCAAGAGTGAGGATTTGAATCTAGACATCCTGGCCTCAGAGCCTGTGTTTTACCACTGTGCCTCATGGACTTCAGCTTCATCCCCACTGTGATTCTTTCATGAGAATAAAATTTTTTATTGATAAGGAAATTGGGTATCTTAGTACAGACCCTTAAGAAAGACAGTATCATTCCCATTTTATAGGTTGTGTAATACACTTCACAGAAATCCATGAGCCTCCCCACATTACACCAGCAGAGGAGTAAATTGCCTCTTTGGGAAGAATGGGTTTTCTCGGGCCACACCTGGGCTTTGTGGGTGGGTCTTTGAGTGTGCGCCCCTCAGAGGGCATTTGGTGCTACTTTTATGGGCAAAAATGTGACTATCTGAGACAAAAGACTTATTTAATCCGAGAAGAGCAAGGGAAGACAATGAATTAACTTCAGTTCTTGTAACCGTCAAGCTGTCAGGAAGTCTTCAGCATGGTGTGAATTAATAGCACAAATACCAAGAGTCTTTCCCTGTCAGGTAATGCCAGCAACCACTTGTATCAAGGAGTGCAGTGAATGTTAGAAAATCCTTCTTATGACTCAAGTTTACTTACTGTTGAAAAATAATACGTGGAGCTATTGATGTGACCTTCATATTTCCTTATGGGAAGGTTACAGAGAGTATTAAAGAATATTCCACAGCAGTGGTCTGACCTTTACACTTCAGGTAGCAGTCTATGAACAATACCTAAAGATCTGTCTTTTAAGTTTGTGTGTGTGTGGTTTTTTTTTGCCTTGAGTTTTTGATGTTATCAGATTCATCATAGGACTTTTAAAAATGTACAGCAAAAAAATTGAGGACAGTATCTCTGCTTTAGCAATTCAATTACACTTAGATAATTCTATAATTTTAGCTGCTCTTTCTTTTTGACTTATGGACTGTCTTAATCCATTCAGATTGTTCTAACAAACTATCATAGACTGAGTAGCTCATAAACCAGTATTTATTTCTCTGAAGGCTGGAAGTCCAGGATCAAGATGCTGGCAGATGTGGTGTCTGGTGAGAGCTCTCTTTCTGCTTGATGGATGGCTGTCTTCTTGTTGCATCCTCACAAAGTGGAAGGAGTGAAGTCCCTGTCTGTGGCCACATTTGTGAAGGCACTCATCTCACTCATGAGGGCTTCACCCTCAGAACCTATTCATCTCTCTGAAAGACTTCACCTCCTAATGCCATCACACTGAGGGTTGGCTTCTGAATCTTAATTTAGAATTTCAGGGGGAACATGTGAATTTTGAGGGGACACAAACATTCAGATCACAGAATTGACCTTTTTATTTAAGTTACAAGGTCATGTATCTGATCTCTTTTGGATTAAAATCTCTTAAAACGTTTTTACTCTTCCACAATTTTTAAAAGAAAGATTTAAAAACAAAACCAATGGATATGAGATATATTTATTCCAGTGTAACTTTTCATATTTCTATATACTTTCCTTTTATCTATACATAAACTAGAAATCACACTATTTTAAGTGTACCTTGAAGTTTAGAGATGACTTTCATAACATCTTTTTATTTACTATATTCACCACAGCTGTGGGAAGTGAATATAATTATAATCTGATTTCATACATAAGAAGACAGAGGCCCCAAGAGGGACTTGTCTGTGTCCCACAGCACACAGGGGGCAGCTTGAAGTTCAGGTTTTTCACAAGACTCAGTGTCTCGGCTTTCCTGCCTCTTCCTGTTGGCAGAGAGTTAATGTGAATATTTCCACTGAAATGTGGTCAGGTGGAGTCAGTATAGCTGGGAAGAGCCTTCTGCGTGTTCCTAGAAATCTACTAGAACACTCTCCTCAGAAGAATGTCATCCTCATGATAGTTCTTCAGGTCAGTGTTACTATCTTTCTTTAAATAGGTGAAAAGCCCTGAACTTGAGAAAGATTACATGACTTATCCAGGGGTTCATGGTTTATAACAATAAAATTAGAGTTCAAGCCTCAGTTCATTTAGACCAAAATTCTGTGCTTTCCCTATACATCTTCCAAAATAAAACTTGTTTCAAATATGTGTGTGCTTGTGTGTTATTCACTCAGTTGTGTCTGACTCTTTGTGACCCCATGGGTCGTAGCCCACCAGGCTCCTCTGTTCATGGGATTCTCCAGGCAAGAATACTGAAGTGGGTTGCCATTCTCTTCTCCAGGGGATCTTTCTAACCCAGGAATTGAACCCATGCCTCCTGCATTGCATGGAGATTCTTCACAGTCTGAGCCATCAGGGAAGTCCACCTACCTTTATTGAGTTAAACAGCAAATCTTAGATAACTAGGCTCTGGTACTGGGCTGTGGCTTAACCAGTACTTGAGTAAGGAAAAGTTGATCATTAGCACGGGCTTGTGTTGAGGTGTGCATTGTTGGATCACGTGGGTATGTTAATGTTCCCTTTATAATCCTTAACACCTGCACCTGAATTTCAGCTGAGATTGTTCCCGTCTCTGTTTCAGACTGATGCTCTTGGCCTGATAGTCCATACTTGATTTTCTATATGTATTTATTTATTGTGTTCTTTCATAAGAAGTAATTTGGAGGTGTATTCATAAAATAGTGGTTGATTCTTATATAAGAAGCAGTTATTTTCTTCCAACAATGAGATCCTGAAAACAAGACCTATGAGCTATTTGTTACTTGGCCTTGAATCAAACAATTATCTTTTCTCTGAGACCTTGAAACAATGCCTTTATTTCTGTAAGAAGCCAAGCTAACAGTTAAGTAAACCTATACATCTGCACTTAAATCTTTATAAAATGAATTTTCCTGAGTAAGGAAAGAACATGAAATCATGGGGCATTTTTTTTTCTTCTTTGGGTTCTGCTTAGTAAGAATGTTGAATATTTATTTACATGTTTATTTACTTTTATTTGTATTGACTTACTGATGAAAAAGTGAATCCTAGGTTAGTTCTGTTGACATGTTGGTATCGAAGTAACATAATTAAAAAAATAAATGAATTAACTCTCTTTGTCTTCATTTCTTTTTTATAGAACTATATATGAAAACAGCTTTACTTGGAAAAAATATATTTTATGTGATGGCATATTGTTGGCTCTTTTACTGTGAGGCTGTGTGGCTTGAATGCGTCCCAACTTCTCACTCCGGTGTCATGGACAGTTTTTTTCCCCTGGTATTATTTACACATATCTTTACTGTCAAGCTGCTAAATGATCCCCTTTCCTGAGGTCTGGCTCACTGCTTTCCCTCCCAGGCTGAAGTCGACTTGGCAAAGTCCTGCTTGGCTGGCTGACCCTGCTCAGCAGCCCAGGAATAATATTTTGCCAACTGTTGGGGCCATTGCTGTAAAGACCAGGACAAATGCCCCCGTGAGCTTTCCCACAACCCAACAGTAGTGGTGGGGATACCTGCTGGGGGGTAGCCCAACAAAAAGATCCTCTTCACACACTCATCCCGACTAGAAGGAACTGCCAGTGAGGCATGCCTCAAACATATATTTATTGAGACTCACAGTCATGCATTTGCTTCTCTCTAGCTGCGTTACAGATCATGCAAGGAAGGTTAGCAATAGGATGCACTACTACACCCATCTTTCTAATGAAGATTTCACATCACATAATCATATCATGTATAACATCATGTCATATTAAGATCTGTTGCCCAAGTTCCACAGCGAGTGTTGAGCAGAACCAGGATCAAAATTTAGGTCTTTTAACTGAGTGCCCTAAAGTCACTTTTAAAAAATGATAGATGTAAATCAAACATTTTTAATAGATTTTATCTCGTAGAGAAGTTTTAGGTTCTCAGCAAAATTGAAGGAACGTAGTTTCCCCTGTTCATACCTGATGTGTATGTGTGTGTGTGTTAGTTACTCAGCCATGTGCCGCTCTTTCTGACCCCATGGACTGTAGCTCACCAGACTCCTCTGTCCTTAGAATTCTCCAGGTAAGAATGCTGGAATAGGTAGCTGCCGGGGTCCAGCCCCGGCGGGTCCAGGGAATTCGAAGCGTGAACGGTGTCAGCGTAGAAAAAACTTATTTATTTAGAAATATAAGATTAGATTAGGAAATAATAGTATAGTAGGAAAATTAAGT